>QFEZ01001166.1:0-46543 GCA_003316425.1 Russula lepida
TAGAGCAGAGAAAACGGTATTGTCGCATAGTAAAGCCTTTGTCCAAAAGAAGGGTGACCTCATATCGTATTTGGCCACTTTTGTTTCCAGTGCCATCTGCGTTCTTCAGCTTGATAGGTTGTTCCAGTGCACGAATAGGAAGTTTGAGCCATTTTGCAAATTTGAAGTCTATAAAGCAGTGTGTTGCACCTGTGTCGAGTAATGCCGTTGCCTGGGTTTCTCGTTCCAAGGTACTAAGCTTGAAGGGAACGTAAATGGAATTACCTGTTGACAGATTTGCAACTTGATCCTTTTTCGCCATGACACCGATCTTCTCCACTATTGCTTCTTTTTGTGCCAAGGGTAAGGCATCAATTGCTTCTTTTGCTGCTTTGACACGGCCATTGCTAATAGACTTTTTGATGATTGCACAGATTTGTTCTTTAGGTGAGGGAGGAGGAGTAGGTTGTTGTTGTGGCCATCAAAGACTCGCATATTGCTCTTCTATTCTGGCCAAATGGAATTTTACTTCCATTATTTCCTGCTCCAAATGCATGAGTAACTCTAGAGGGTTGACTTCGTTGTCGTTGTTATCTTCTCCCCATTGAATAGAGGAGGCATCTCCTTTGATTTCTTCTTGCTTTTCTTGTTCTTGTTCTTGCCCTTGCTGCGGGGCGAACTCTTCTTCGAAACTTTGGGCGAAAGCATGCCATACTTGAGAAAGAGAGTGTTTGGGAGTGATGCGGTTCATCATTTGTGCCGCTTCTTCTCACCAATTTGCTGCTCTGCCATCCATCCCTGCTAGAAATACATCAATAGCATCATAAGGGGAGAGGCCTTCGTCTTGAATATATGCACTTGCGTCGTCCAGGTAGTGGTCAATGTCTTCTGAATTGCCATAGAATAGAGGGAAGGGAAATACATCTTCTTCCTTTAGCGGTTGTTGTGATTGCGACTGCTCCAATAAGTCGTCATCATAATGCCATGAGTTTAGTTGTTTTTCATTTGGGTCCTGACTTTGTAGGGACTCCACTTCATCGGCTTCGTTTGCCCATAGAAGACACAACTTCCGTTCGAAAGACGGAGAGCCCGCTCTGCGGTTCGTGGTCAGTTCATCTCCAAGCTTGGTCGTACGAGTCCTTTCAAAGGCTCAGCTACGCACTGAATAAACCAGAAGTCAATCACAGTCGTCCAGTCGTCCGCGTCCATACTAATAAATGAGCAAAAATGTCAGGTTAGGGAACGAACATGAATCTGGGTAGATAATGTGTCTCAGCAGTTCCGTTGTACACGGAGGAGACCATGCACCCAGACGCGCATTCAAAGCCAGAAAATCGTAGAGACCTCGTCAAGACTAATATAGTAAATGCCCTACATATACCTTGAGAATGGGAACCTTGATTCTCTCTCCCAAAGCATCCCTCTTCGGGGTTAAATGCCAGAGTAACCAGTGGTACTGCCACTGCTGGAACAAAGTTCTACCTGTGGCGCACTGATCAGGGTCGGTGAGGGTGCTCAACGTCGCAAACGGACTGACAGTATTAGGTGTGTAGATAGTGAGAACAAGCAAAGCCTTGAGCGTGCCAAAGTCACCACCAGGAGGGACAGCCTCCTCGTTAGCACAAGTGCACTGCACCGAGGGCACACAGCAACTCCATTTCTCTTCAACTTGTTCCGGAGAAAAGTCACTGGTCTGTGATTGACAATAAGCCACTGGATTTCGCGAGATTTCGCAGCAACCGAATGCGGGGGTGGCTAACTTGGAGCGGATCTAATTGCATGCGGCTGATTAAATCCTCGCCATTAAGCACGATAGTATTCTTCGTCACGGGAGCCATTGGTCTAAAAAGGTCCAGTCTAACCCAGTGCTGGAGCTTGATACCAAGCTCATTGGCGAAAGCGGTCCCACCAGGCAAGGACACAAGGTCGCGAGGATGGCTCTTGCGATTGTTACCAAAAGCGAGAACGCAGCCGCGAAGCTTCGCCTTCCAAATCCCCGGCGATGGTGACGACGAATAGGGGCACTGACGACTGTTCCGTCCAGATGGGGCGTTAGTAATTTTGGCTCTGGACCGGCCCGGGACAACTTCGAGATTTCAACCGATCAATATCGTAATCCAACCCAACCGACCAATCAGATTTCAGTAACTGGCTACGCGAACCACAGAGCCATGCAAGCGATCGAGCTCGAAACCGCGGACCAACCGTGACAATTAAATAATATTAATGAACGTTCATTAACTGAGATCAAAGCGTACCCACACCGGCCCGGGGGCACGGTGCACTTGCCTCAGCAATGTACCATAGAACGTGTCTCATCATATTCTGTGCGTCCTTCACTCAGTTTTCCATTTGAGAGAGTTATCGCGAGTCTCACTATATGGTGAACCGATTACGCCTGGCCCCGTAATACAGTGAGACACTGCGATTCTTGGGTATGGGTACGGTACATCATCTAGTGCGACGACACTCGGACGACTTTTGTATTTGTCCGAGGCATTGATCCTGAATGGCGACCTGGCGTTTTCATCAATTATAATCATCCGCTCTGCGGATCCATATAAATATAAAAGCTGTTCGGCAACCCAAACGTCTTCTCTGGCTCCTTTGCTCACCTTTCACTTTCCTGGGTACTGGATAGTGCGTGTTCTCTTTATCCTTCATTTTTTTCACTGGCCAATCCATAGCCTTCTTCTCCAAATTTTCAGCCTCTTTTCATTCTTTGTAGACCCTATACTATCATTCTTTCCATTTTCACGACTACCTGCACACATCCACCTCGACCACTCAACCAACTGAACGACATCTTATCCCACGTTTTACGCATTTCCACGAAAGATGCGTCGGTACAAGACAGTAGCTCGAGTCTTTCTTGTCCTTTCTGTCGTCGACTTCGCTTTCTCCAGTCTTCCACACACACGGGCGACGCATGAAATGCATGCTGATTTGGTGACAGTGGCGGCAGACGTCGTTACGGAGGCGTCGGACAAGCGGTCGTCGACGGCAGCGGGGCAGGTGCACTCAAGGCGGGGCCCGGCGGGGCCGTCCACCTCGGAGATTCAGCCAGCCAATCCAGATCCAGAGCAGGTGCCGCAATCAGTTCAGCCATTAAACCCAGCGGAGTCGCTGCCACCAGCTCATCCATTGAATCCAGCGGAGCCGCCGCCACCAACTCAGCCATTGAATCCAGCGGAGCCGCCGCATTCAGTTCAGCCAATCAATCCAGCGGAGCCGCCGCATCCAGCTCAGCCATTCACTCCAGCGGAGCCGCCGCATTCAGCTCAACCAATCACTCCAGTGGAGCCGCCACATTCAGCTCAGCCATTTGCCCCAGAGGAGCGGCCGCATCCAGCTCAGCCATTCGCCCCAGCGGAGCGGCCGCATCCAGCTCAACCAATCACCCCAGCGGAGCCGCCGCATTCAGCTCAACCAATCACTCCAGTGGAGCCGCCGCATTCAGCTCAGCCATTCACCCCAGAGGAGCCGCCGCATTCAGCTCAGCCATTCACCCCAGCGGAGCCGCCGCATTCAGCTCAACCAATCACTCCAGTGGAGCCGCCGCATCCAGCTCAGGTTCAGCCAATCATCAGTCCGGCGTATGGAGATCAGCTCGCTCAGCCCGCGCCCGAGCCCGCGCCCGAGTCGGCCCCAACAAGGATTCCGGAGGAAGACAAGTTTTTGAACCCGGAGCTGAAGAGAAAAATGAAGGAATATTTAGTCTTGGGTATGGTCGCCGGCGTTTTCACCGGTCTTGCAAATGCGGTACAGAAGCAGATCATGGGTACAGTGTCTCCCGGCGCGTACGTATTTTACTTTACCTCTTTACCTCTCCCTCCTCTCCTCCTGCCAATTATTTTTGATGGTCCGCGTCATGAAAACGTTCTGACCGATGATATATCTCAGTCAAAACATTGGTCGCTCCCTCGAAGCCTTGCATGACCAAGACCACGAAGACCCGGTGTCGCGTTCTCTTGCCAAAATGGGGGACGGGGAACTCCAAATTCTGAGCGCTGTTTCACGGAGAATACTTGATAGCATTGATTAGTCGCGTGGCTTCTGAGAGGGATGCGAATTGTCGTTGACTTGGTTGGTCTACTTTACTTTAGTTTGTAAATACTTCGCCAGCGGATTTTGACCCTTTGGTGCTGGAACCACCAATCATTGGGCCTAACTAAATGCGTTGATCAGAATATCACACCTTTTCGGCAGGGGTCCGAACAGACATAGACGTACCTGGAGGAGCGAGGGCAAAACTCATACCGGATGTATCGCTGACTCCGTACTCAGGACGTGGAAAGAGAGCATTGTAAGGCCCCCAAACCCAATGAACGCACTAATTTCATTCTCTTTACACCAAGTCCACAAAGATTCTTTGCTGCTACAATTTTGAACTCAAGAAGTTGCCCACGCTTGGGCCGATTCCATCTACACTCCCTTCAACTTGGGGTCGATCTCCCTCCAACCCTGCTCGCTCATCTCGCGCGATACCTGCAGCCCACGCAATGGACGCACTAACCAGGGCATCGATCTCTGCTCGAGTGTTGCCAGCATGCAGACATACGCGTACTCGGTCCATGCCCTTTGGCACCGTGGGCCAGCTAATCGGACGTGCGTTGAGCCCATGAGCGAGGAGGTGAGCGGAAAGAGCGCGGGCGTAGGGCGTCAAGAGCGGTATGATCGGTGTTGGCGGTTGGCTCATCGAGGATTGTCGTTGTTGAAGGCGGGCCGGAAGGGAGAGGATGTGTGAGGGTATGGAGGATGTGGCGAGAGACGCACGAAGGTGCTCTTGGAGGTATACCGAGTGTTCGAGGACTTGGGCCGCGAGCTTAAAGGGATTGAATGGGCCAAACAGCGAAAGAGACGGTAGAAACACGGTACCTTTTCAGCCGTGCCATCCTGGAGGAGGTCGAAAGAGCAGGACGCAGCAATGATAGCAGTGTTACTGAGCGATGTCGTATAGATCAAGGGGCGGGCGAAATTGAGTAAATAATCCCGGATTAATGTGTTCGTCAACAATACGGCTGTGGGAACCAGTCCATCAAAAATCCATATTAGTATGTAGAGATACGCACCACCAGACGCCGCCAGCGCCTTGCCGAACGTATGTAGCCGGGCAAGTACACGGTCCTCCAGCCCAAGTTGCGCGACGATCCCACGTCCTCCAGGCCCATACAATCCCGTCGCGTGCGCCTCATCGACGACCGAATATGCGTTTCCTGCAGGGAAGACCTCATTCATGGTATCAAGGATCTCGCGGAGCGGTGCGATGGTGCCATCCATGCTATACACGCTCTCGACGGCGACGAACACGCTACTCTTGCCT
This sequence comes from Russula lepida, assembly GCA_003316425.1. Classification (NCBI taxonomy): domain Eukaryota; kingdom Fungi; phylum Basidiomycota; class Agaricomycetes; order Russulales; family Russulaceae; genus Russula; species Russula lepida. The sequence goes on from QFEZ01001166.1 coordinate 5,303, forward strand.
TCTCTGAGCGCAGCGCACTCGTCCCGGAGCACGCAGAGCTCGGTGTGTAAAGCACGAACGTCATTGTGCGTGAAGGAACGGCGCATGCACGGTAAGATGCGGGAAGCGCGGGCACCATCGTGCACGGAGGCATGGATGGCCTCGTCGTGGAGCAGGGCGTCGCCTGATTGCAGCACGCATGTGAAGAACCCTGTGTTGGCGTCGAAACCGGAGTTGAAGAGGAGGGCCGCAGGGGAGCGGAATGTCCGCGCAAGGCGGGCTTCGAGCGTAGCGTGAGCATGGCTATAGACAAGGAGACGGGACCCGCCGGAGCCGAGAATGGCTGGTGATGAGTGGAGTGCGGAGAGGACGCGCGCGCGAAGAAGTGGAGATGTGGAGAAAGAGAGGTAATCATTAGAGGAGAAGTCGACTGGCGCTAAGTCCGACTGCGGCATGGGGCTAATGGCGGTGGTGGTGGCCGCATCGGTGATGGTAACATCGGAGACGATTCGGGGAGTTGATGGGGAGAGTGTGAGGGAAGGATCAGGGAGACGGCGTCTGATGTTCCGGTCATCACGAGAGGCAAGCGCCGAGGAGAGTTTTTTGGTAAGGGAAGACTCGGACATGTCTTGAGCCGACCCTTTCGCGTCTGGTAAGGTTCTACAATATGTGGATCACCTCACACTTGTGAGTGAATGTCTGTCTATCATGGAGACGGTAGGGTGTTGAGGGCCCGTGTCGTTCTTCCAAGAAAATTTGCAACTCGGAAGTAAGGCGAGTATTCTATAGTCACATGACAGGGAGGCATCGCCTTTAGCGCTCGCAGTGCGAAAACTCGTCAACTGCTACGACGTAAATTTATCCGGGTGGATGACCTTCTTCTCTGATTGCATGTGATCTGTGACTCCAGTGCCTTGCCCTAAACCCCTCATCTCCCTTCTACCCCTCCATTTCCTCCAACTCGACTCGACTCTGGACGCAAGATTGTCCACCTTCCATTTTCTTCATGTCGTCGACTGCACAAGAAGCGCCATCTACATCTTCCACTTCTAACATCCAATTGATAATTGATGCCGCCTTGGCTGACTATACAAAACTCACTGGGACAGACCTCTCTAAAACTTCATTTGCCACTGTTCTTGAACAATCGAATTCTCCCGGCGCGGTCCTCCAACTCTTCCAAGATCAAGCAGAGGCCTTCAAGGAGTATCGTGAGGGAAATCGGAAACTGATAGACTGCCTTAACCATGCAGTGAAGGTCATTCATGCATTCTCAGGGATCATTGGATATGCGGTCAGCCATGTGAGCCACACGTGTCAGTGCCATTTGGTATTTCTTTTTAACAGCAACCTTGTCAGATCCCATTTCCACCAGCAAAAGCTTTGCTTGCTGGAATCGATACTCTTCTTAACGTACGTCCCTTCAATACGCCTTTCAACCAGCTCCCCTGTGATGAATGAGCATGCCAGACCGCCAAAGGGGTTTCATCAAGCTATGATGCGCTTCTTGAGTTGTTCGAGTGCTTGGGGAATTATCTCAAGCGTTTGGAGATCTATACGACAATTCCGCCCACTTCAATAATGACGGACGTCTTTATAAAAATTATGGTCGAACTACTTTCTGTTCTTGCCCTAGCATCGAAGCAAGTCAAACAGGGACGGCTCGGTGAGTGCGCACTGTGCATCTACATGTACATTGTTCGTCGCTCAATGTTCCACAGCGAAGTTTACAAAAAGGCTATGTGGAGAGAGCGAGATTGAGGCCGTTCTCCAACGATTGGATCGATTGACTCGAGAAGAGGTTCAGATGACTGTTGTGCAAACATTGGGTGTTGTCCACGGTCTTGTGGGTAATATGAAAGTAGTAATGGAAGGTGCGCATGCGCAATAGTCCGTGATTGTTTGCAGACAATTGTCTGAGCATTTGTTATGTTAGATGGAAAGGCATCCACGGATAGTATCCAACGACATCTGGGTATGTGTCTCGTGCGAAACGGGTACCGCCCTCGCTGACATCAGGTCATAGTCACAATTCACCAAACATTGAATAATATAAACAAGACCCAACGTTTGTTGTCTTCCCTCTTGTTTTTTTATTGTCATGATCGACAGTATCTTGTAGGCGATCAGCTGCAAAAGGACGTTCACCACTGGCTCTCACCCCCTAACCCTTCGACGAATCAAAACTTTGTTAAAAAAGCACGACATAAACGAACTGCAGCATGGTTTTTTGAGAGCAATACGTTGATAGAATGGAAGGCCAAGGGGTCGTTGTTGTGGATTCATGGAAAGCGTATGTCCTTCGAACCACCAATAAGTACCTTTCTCTAATACGGTTGTTAATCTTACAGCGGGAGCAGGGAAGAGCACGCTTCTGTATGTCATGAGTTTTTGTGCTCGTCCAAGGTTACTTATGGCACATGTTAGATCCGCAATCATTCAGGAAGTCGGGCGCATGCATGCTGCCGGATTGGCCACGATGGCATACTACTATTTCGATTTCCGGGATGTCAAAAAGCAAGACTGCCATGGCCTGCTCACCTCCCTCATTTCGCGACTTTCTGCCGAATCCGATTCTTGTTACAACATCGAGCTGTATTCAAGCAATATGAATGGCACGCTCGAGCCCGATATTGACTCACTCAAAGAATGTATAAATCTGCCAGGACAAGGCCCAATTTATATCATTGTCGACGCCCTTGATGAATGCCCGAATTTTTCGGGGATGCCATCTCCTCGTGAGGAGGTCCTGGAGCTCATTGGAGAACTTGTCGATTTGGAACTTCCGAATTTACATTTGTGTGTGGCCAGTCGGCCGGAGACGGATATCCGAATAGTACTGGAGCCATTGACGACTCTCAAGATTTCACTTCATGATGAGGCCGGGCAAAAGGAGGACATAGTTGAATACATCAAGTCTGCCGTTTATTCGGACCGGAATATGAAGAGATGGAAAGAGGAAGACAAGCGACTTGTTGTCGTTACGTTGTCTGGCAAAGTGGATGGCATGTAAGTCATCTCATCTTAGACTTCACAGCTGACGCTCACATGGTCCTATAGGTTTCGTTGGGCTGTTTGCCAGGTTGACAGGTTGCGTCGCACTTTTCCTGCGAGTATTCGGAATGTATTGGACGACTTGCCAAAGACGTTAGATGAAACATATGACCGTACTCTGATGGGCATCGATGAGGAGAAACGAGAATATGCCCGACGACTCTTTCGATGTCTCGTGGTGTCCATTTGCCCTCTTCGCGTCGAGGAACTTGCCGAAGTTCTTGCCATTCGGTTCTCCAATGCATCACCCCCTACATTTAATGCAGCCTGGCGTCCAGACAATGCAGAGGAGGCGGTGATGTCCGCATGCTCTAGTCTCATTGCCATAATCGATAAGGAGGGCCACAAAGTCATACAGTTCTCTCACTTCTCCGTCAAAGAGTACTTGACATCGAACCGACTCGCAACAGCCGAAGAACGTCTTTCATACTATCACATTCTTCTCGAACCGGCGCATACCATCCTTGCACACATTAGCCTTAGTGTCCTCCTCCAGCTTGATGACAAGATTGATAGAAATGCCATAACCCACTTTCCCCTCTCACGGTATGCTGCCCGGTACTGGGTCGACCATGCCAAGTTTGGGGACGTATTATCACAGATTCAGGAGGTCATGGAGCGTATGTTCGATCCTTCGAAGCCGCATTTCGCATTATGGGTCTGGCTATATGACATCGACCATTATTGGACAAAGCCTATGTCTACGATACAGCCGACACGGCCTGAGGCTGTTCCCATTTATTATGCGTCTCTTTGCGGTTTCCGTGGTCTCGTGGAGCACCTGATCGCTGTTCATTCATCGGACGTCAACAGCAGGGGCGGTTTTCATACGACTCCGTTACACGCGGCCTCGGTCAAGGGACATTCAGGGGTCGCATCGCTGCTTGTTAAACATGGCGCAGACCCCAACTGTCGGGACGATCTAGGCAGAGTTCCACTTCACCGGGTTTCACAGGGTGGAAAGCTCGTCAAGGTGGAATCATTACACGAGGTCGCACGGCTCCTCGTGGATTCTGGCGCCGACGTGAATGCCACCGATGATGCCAGTGATAAAGGCGATACTCCGCTACATGCGGCAGCACGATGTGGGTACAGTGACATTGCGGAACTGTTACTTGAATCTGGCGCAAACCTTGATGTTCGGAATAAGTTTGGGCACACGCCGTTGCGAACTGCCTGTATTTGGGGGCAACTTGAGGTGTCACGATTCCTTATAGATCGTGGCTCGGATATCAATTCCCGGAGCAAGAAAGGTTATACCCTTTTGCGCGAGGCATCATATGGTGGATACCTCGACATCGCATTACTATTACTCAACTGCGGCATTGATGTAGATGCACACGAGGAAGATCGTTGCACCGCACTGCATGTCGCGTCAGCCAATGGGCACTTTGCAATTGTAAAGTTGCTGATCGATCATGGAGCAAATGTAGACAGCCGGACTGACAAGCAGGAGACCCCTTTGGCCCTCGCATCATATTATGGACACCTCGATTTAGTGCGCTTTCTAATCAATAACGGTGCAGATGTATCCGCGCATGATATATATGGCCGCAGTCCACTCCACATGGCATCGCGTCAGGGGCATCTCCCCGTCGTGAAGTATTGGCTAGAGCATGGCATCAATGTCAACACTCGGACAGGAACTGGACAGACATCGCTGCACCTAGCATGTAGGGGAGGGAAATTCGACGTCGTACGTTTCCTAATCGGGCAAGGCGCAGATATCCACGTTACAGACGACAGTGGTTGGAATCCGGTGCACCTTGCATCGGGAAATGGGCATCTCGATGTGGTGCGATTACTGATCGATATTGGTGTTGCCATCAACATTCGGAACGGGTCACAAAAGACTCCTTTTTCTTTGGCCTCATGCGAGGGGAAAGTCGAAGTTGCCCGCTTCCTTATCGAGCAAGGCGCGGACATGGACGCTCGGGACAACAGGAGCTTGGCCCCATTGCACCATGCCTCAAAACGTGGACATCCTGAGATGTCCCGACTCTTGCTAGGTCATGGAGCTGATCCGAACACCGAGCGCAATGACCTCTCAAGCCCGTTACATCTAGCATCGGCTAACGGCCACCTCAAGGTCGCCGAGTTGCTGGTACAGCGTGGTGCAAGTGTCAATTTGTTCAATGACAAGCAAGAAACTCCACTGTATCGCGCAGTATGGAATGGGCGGGTCGCAATCGCCCGTTTCCTGATTGAATGTCAGGCGAATCTACACACTGTGGACGGCAATGGCTCAAGTCTATTACATGTCGCGTCGCATAAGGGGCACCTCGAAGTTGTAAAGCTGCTGCTTCGGCGAGGTGCTGATGTTGACATGGTCAACAAAGCCAATAAGACTGCGGCCGAATTTGCATCGGAAGCAGGTATTGCGAAGATCATTTCCGAGTACAAAGCGGATGGGAATATTCAAAACCAGATACGCTCAGATACATTTGACACATCTGAGCATGGCGCAGATGAAGATGAGAAGGATAAAGCAGAGGCTTCGTTGCGCACTGCAGCGGAAGAAGGGTATATTGACGTCGTGAAGTCGTTACTCGAACGGGGAGTAGATGTCAACAACCGCAATGCGAATGGCCAGACTCCGTTAGACAGAGCAGCGGAGAAGGGGAAGGTCGATGTCGTACGCCTACTTATAGAGCGCGACGGAATGGTAAATTCACGTGACAAGTGGGGCTGGACACCGCTGCATTATGGATCAAATTTTGGACACCTCGAAGTCTCGAGAGTACTCATCGATCACGGCGCGGACGTCGGTGCAGTGAGTGGCAGGGGTCAAACATCATACCAATTATCACTGGCATATGGACATCGAGAGGTTGGAAATCTGCTCCTCGAGCATGGTGCCGGCAGAGAAAGGTTCGAGGACATCCTTCTATGGCTCCAATGGGATCTGACTAGTACTTCGATTTAACCCTTAGAGACAGCACGGCTTAAGAGAAACTCTCGTATCGCATAACCACCTTTTGACTACAATGAGATTTTGTGTTCATCCGATGTGATACAATCCAAGGCAGTGTGTTGATGAACGGAAAAGTGTGAAATTTACAGGTGGTACGAGAGTGTGTGACATTGTGGACACCAAAGGGGTTGGCAGTGATACATACTGTATTGCATGAGCCACATGACTGATATCGCGCGCGACAACTTCTTTGTGCAATGGGCTTTTTAAGTACCTTTTCCCGTAGCATCAGTAGATTGTGCAAAACCTTTTCGACTTTTTCACTTGGGCAAGTAAATGAGTAAAAAGGTTAACATTCACAAATCACAAATCACAACTCTTGAACTCACCGATTCACCTTAAAGGGGAAAACAACCCAAATACGGCTCATTATGCTGTGAGAAGTTTACGAAGAAACCATTAAGTGAGAGCACTGAGGCCACGCGGGACTCGCCTATGCCGAAAGGTCGTACGCATCTCCGAGGCCAGATGCCGCACGCACGTGAGGAACAAAATATGCACCCCGGTGCAGCCGAACGGTTCTCCCCCTCCCCGTCTCGCCCTTCCCCGCCTCTGCCACACCTATGCCACCCCGAGAACATCTCTCCCTGCACGTCCGCGCTCATCCATGCCATCCTTGTGCTACTCACCTACTCATCTATGTATTGATTTATCACCATTCCCGAGCTCGATGCACATTGGGTGGAAAACAGGAGCGATATTGATAGAGTAAACGAGGGTGAGAGGTGAGCGCATCGAGGAAGAGGCGGATAAGGCGCGGAATTGACCAGCTTGGGAGCGGCTTTAGATCCATCAGCCATTTGGCTGCCAGGAAAGGTGAACAAGAACCCCCGGGACATCTCTGCGTTGGTGCTGCTCTGTTGATGGTGTTGCAAGATCCGAATCCGACGATGGGCAAAGTAGTTTGGCTCTGGAGGGTGCGGTTGTTGCTATATCCTGGTGGCATCGGGATACTCCTTTTAGGGTTAGGGTAGATTAAGTAATATTAGAAGCGGAAAAGTGGTAGTCACGTGCTTAGCGTTAGTCTCCCAACCAGATCCTACCAGATCCTCCCAGGTTGACTGTATACAAATGGACAAGATGATGTACCCGAGTACATGCCCCACCTCGCTCCAGGTCCTCTACTGGCACCTGCGCGCACACACCCAACCTCTTCTCTATCAGATCTCGCTTCTTGCACACCAATACCACATACAGGCCACATGATCTCCTCATCTGCAAGGTGCATACCAACTATGATAACCCCCTCGATAGTGTGGCATAGTGAACGAGGACGAGGGCACAGAAGCAGTTTCAGCTTCATCGGCCGTTCGGATGCCGGGGAAGGGGAGGTGTGATCATTGTGATGTTGTGGGTGTGGCCGACGTGCTGGTGGCATCGGATCTTGATGACGTACAGGATATGGTCGAACTCAGATGGGCGTGGGCTTGGCCATGGGCGCATCCTTGATCAAGCTCAAGTCCATGAAACTAATAGTATGTTTTGCACCAAGGATTTATTGTCGACGCGGGCGAGAGAGGCGATAGCAACGAGGAACAGCAAGCGGAAGCGCCGGCTCTGAGCGAGTGTGATGAAGACAATGAGTTGAAGAGCGCCTGGAAACGGAGGCGCAGCAACGGCGATGAACTAGGTCCGTTCTCTTTTTGGCGTCCTAGTCCTGGTTCTTATTTGTTTCTTCATCGTCCTCGATAGCCTTTGCCTTGGTAAATCGCGGTTCGCGGATGAAGAGACAGGCGCAAGCGTGGGAGTCGGTCTCTATGTGCTGCTTGGCTCACTTGTTCAATCAACCAGTTACCAATGTGATGTCACGGTGTGAATTACGGTTTGCACGCACTTGACGGCCTTGCCACTTGCGGTACGACGGTTGTCACATTCAGGCAAAATGTTAGGGGTCAGCAGACTTCCCTAATAGAAGCATTCCGGAGATGAAGCCGGACCTTATCATTCCCAGGCTTCCATTACACACCCACTACTGGTCTACCTGTCAGCCTCATGGGGTCTCCACAGCATTGCACAGTTCGCACAGTGGGCCCTTCCTTAGATATACCATCCTTCGTACTCTAAGCTTTTGTTTTCCTCCTTTCTCAGAGCACCCACTCTAAACAAAAGAACGCGAACAATCCATCTTCATGTCGTCGACTGAACAAGCAATATCCTCCACTTCATCGATCATCGTTGCTTTGGACGACTATGCCAAAAAGACTGGACTAGACCTTCCTAATAATCCCTTCGTTGCAAGGCTCAAACAATCAAACTCATCCCAGGCTATCCTTGAACTACTCCGGGAGAGGGAGAAATCATTCAAAGAATATCGCGATAGCAATCGGAAACTGATAAGCTGCCTTAGCCCCATTGTGAAGGTCCTTCAGGCATTATCAGGGATCCTTGGCCAATCGGTCAGCCTGGTGAGCCAGCCAAATTGTCGGGTGGACCCTTTACCATGACCTCGTCAGGTGCCCTTCACACCTGCATGTGTTCTGTTTGCTGGAATCGATGCTCTCCTTGCTGTGCGTCCTTCGAATACATTTTTAAACCTAATTTCATCATAATTGAGTATGTTAGGCTGCCAGTGGGGTTACATCAAGTTATGATGCCCTCCTCGACCTATTCGAGTGCTTGGGAAATTTTCTCAAGCGTCTGGAAGTCTATACAATGATTCCGCCAACTCCGTTGATAACAGATATGATCGTCAAAATAATGGTTGAGTTACTTTCGGTGCTTGCCCTAGCGAGCAACCAAGTCAAGGAAGGGCGGCTCAGTAAGTGTTTTGTCACATATACACTAGTGGCCGTGGCTAAATTTGCCGCAGAGAAGTTCGCAAAGAAGCTGATCGGCGACAGCGAGATAGAGGCAGTACTCCAAAGATTGGATCGATTGACCCAAGATGAGGCTCGGATGACTATTGTACAGACCTTCGGTGTGGTCCATGGCCTTGTGGGTGATATCAAGGTGGTCATGGAAGGTGTGGACTACTTGCAAGATTATTTGCATATATTTTTCTGAGCGATTGTTCAATTAGATGGTAAAGCGTCAACGGATAATATTCGACAGGATTTGGGTATGAGTCTCGCGCGAAATGGGTGTCGCCGTGCTGACTTGTCATAGTCGCTCTCCACCAAACGTTAAACGAAATCAACAAGATGCAACGTTTGTTGTTCCTACCTGTTGTTTCCCAAGACTACTGTAACACTCCCTTGCAGGTGACCAGCTACAAAGGGATGTTCAACATTGGCTAACACCCCCTGACCCGTCGACAAACCACGACTTCGTTTGGAAAGCACATCATGCCGGAACTTCCGCATGGCTCTTTAAGAGCAATGTGTTATCAAAATGGAAAGCGTCTGAGTCACCCTTGTGGATCCATGGTAAACGTAAGCCCCCCGAACCGCGAGCGCGCGCTTTGCATTGACGACTTCGTGATCTTACAGCGGGGTCAGGGAAAAGTACGATTCTGTACGTACTACGCAAGTAGCTGCATTCGAGATCATTCATGGCGCCTATTAGATCCGCAATCATTGAGGAAATCGAGGGCATGCGTATAGCTGGATTGGCTACGATGGCCTACTATTACTTCGATTTTCGCGATGTCAAGAAACAAGATCGCTATGGCCTCCTTTCCTCTCTCGTTTCTCAGCTCTCCGCGGAACTAGATTCCTGTTATCGAGTCCTCTCCCGGTTATATTCAGATCATGCCGGCGGAACGCGAAAGCCCACCACTGACAAGCTTACAACTTGCTTGAAGGACATGTTGAGTCTGCCAGGGCAAGGTCCGATTTATATCATCGTTGACGCCCTCGATGAGTGCCCCAATTTTCTGGGGAAGCCATCCGCCCGAGAGGAGGTCCTGGAGCTAATTGAACAACTCGTTGATCTGAAACTTCCGAATGTGCACCTTTGTGTCGCTAGCCGGCCAGAGATGGACATCCGAATGACGCTCGAGCCGTTGATGTCTCTCAAGATTTCACTCCATGAAGAGAGCGGCCAAAAGGAAGACATAATAGAGTACATCAGGTTCTTTGTCAGTTCAGACAAGAACATGCGGAGATGGAAAGAGGAAGACAAGAAACTTGTCGTCGATACACTGTCTGACAAAGCAAGTGGCATGTATGTCGTCTCATGCCCTGTCAACCTCATGGACTTCAGACGCTCACCTGACATGTCACATGACTTCTAGGTTCAGATGGGTGGTCTGCCAGGCTGACAGTCTGCGTCGCACGCTTCCTGCGAGTATTCGGAGGGTCTTGGATGACTTGCCAAAGACGTTGGACGAAACATACGGCCGCACACTTCTGGGTATCGATGAGGAGAAACGAGAATACGCACAACGACTCTTCCGATGCCTCACAGTGTCTATTCGACCTCTTCGCGTAGAAGAACTTGCAGAGATCCTTGCAATACAGTTCGATGAGGCGGACCTCCCTACGTTTAACGCCGCCTGGCGTCTAGAAAATGCAGAAGAAGCGGTGATATCCGTATGTTCTAGTCTCGTCGCTATCGTGGGCAGGGAAGGCCACCAAGCAGTGCAATTCTCACATTTCTCCGTCAAGGAGTACTTAACATCGGAACGACTTGCGGTAGCCGAAGAACGTCTTTCGTACTATCACATTCTCACCGAACCCGCCCATACCATCCTTGCACACGTTAGCCTCAGTGTCCTCCTCCACCTCGATGACAAAATCGACAGAAGTACCATCGATCACTTTCCCCTTGCCCGGTATGCCGCTCGACACTGGGTCGACCATGCCCAGTACAAGAACGTATCATCACACGTTCAGGAGGTCATGGATCGTCTGTTTGATCCTGGAAAGCCACATTTTGCGGCATGGATCTGGCTACATGACATCGACCATCATTGGATAGAACCCATGTTAACGGAGCACCCGCAGCAGCCCGAGGCTATGCCACTTTATTATGCCTCTCTCTGTGGTTTCCGTAGTCTGATGGAGCGCCTTATCATTACCCATTCGCTGGACGTCAATATCAGGGGCGGTTCTCATACCACCCCATTACACGCTGCCACAGTGAAGGGGCATGTCGAAATCGCATCGCTGCTCCTTAAAAAGGGTGCAGACCCTAACTCTCGCGACCATCTTGGCAGAGCAGCACTTCATCGGGTGTCACAGGGCGGTCAGCTCATCATGGTAGAATCATCACTAAAAATTGCGCGGCTCCTCGTGAACTGTGCAGCGGATGTGAATACCACTGACGATGAAGGTTGGACTCCCCTACACGCAGCAGCGCGATCTGGGTATCGTGACATTGCTGAATTGTTGCTCGAATTTGGGGCAATTCTCGATGCTCCGAATTCGAATCAAGAGACACCGTTGCACGTGGCCTGTCGCAATGGGAAGCTTGATGTCTCACGCCTACTTGTAAATTATGGCTCAGACATCAATTTCCCGAACGCACTTGGCTTTGCCCCATTACACTTGGCGTCACGATTCGGACACGTTGAAGCTGCGGAGCTTTTGCTAGACCGTGGATCCAATGTAAATGCACAAGAGAGGCGACGCCAAACTCCTCTACATTATGCGTCATTATATGGACACCTCGACTTTGCACGGCTGCTGATGGACCGCGGCGGTGACGTGAACGCACATGATGCATATGGTTGGACTGCGCTACACTTTGCGTCGACCCTTGGGCACCTCCACGTGGTGAAGTTGCTGATCGATTACGGTGCGGAAGTTGGCAGTCAGAATGACAAGCAGGAACCTCCCTGGGATATGGCATCCATGTTGAAGCGCTTCGATATGTCCGCGCAGTTAGTCGACAGTGGCGCCGCCGTGACCCCACAGGACTGCAGAGGCTGGACAGCGTTACACGTGGCATGTTATGCTGGGTATCTGCACATCGCGAAGTTCATGCTGGAGAGTGGCATCGATGTCAACGCTCGGGCTAGAAATGGACAGACGTCGTTGTTCCTGGCATGTATGAGGGGGAAACACAAGATCGTACACTTCTTGATCAAGCAAGGCGCAGATATACACATTCAGGACAACGGTAGCTGGAATCCAGTGCACATTGCATCCGTCAATGGACATCTCGACGTCGTGCAATTGTTAATAAATACTGGAATCCCCGTCGACATTCGGAACGGGACTCAAAAGACCCCTTTGGCCTTGGCGTCGAGGGAGGGGAAAGTCGATGTTGGGCGAGCCCTTATTGAGCGAGGGGCGGATACATATGCACGAGACAAGTGGAGCCGGACCCCATTACACTTCGCGTCACAATATGGACATTTTGACATGGTACGGCTATTACTAGACCATGGCATCGAGGCAAACATCCAGAAGGACAACCTTTGGAGACCGTTGCATCTAGCGTCGGCCCATGGCCACCTCGGGGTTGCCCAGTTGCTGGTCCGGCATGGTGCAAGTGTTGATGCGTTCAACGCCAAACAAGAGACTCCACTTCAACTAGCAGCAGGGAATGGGAGAGTCAAGATTTCCCGTCTGCTTATTGACAGTGGTGCGATCCTGCGTACCACCAACCACAATGGCTGGACCCCGTTGCACTCCGCATCGCGACGCGGGAAAATAGATGTTGTAAAGATGTTGCTTCAGCGGGGTGCTGATGTCGACCTCCCCAACAATGCCAATAAAACTGCGGCCGAACTGGCATCGGAGAATGGCAGAGCCGAGGTTGCAAAATTCATTGCCGACTACAAAGCAGATCCAAATATTCGGAGCAAAGTACACTCAATCACACTAGATGCTCAGTACGGCGCCGATGGAGACAGCGATGAGGCAAAGGCTTTGTTCCATGCTTCCGCGGAAGACGGGAAGATTAGTGTCGTGAAGTCGTTGCTCGAACAAGGAGTTGATATCAACGGCCGCAATGCGAGTAACCAGACCCCGTTACACCGAGCAGCAGGAAAGGGGCACCTCAGTGTCGTACGTTTGCTGATCGAGTGGGACGCAGAGGTGGATTTACGTGATAACTATGGTTCGACACCGCTGCACGAGGCATCGCAATTCGGACTCCTCGAGATCTCACGAGTGCTCGTTGATAATGGCGCAAACGTGAACGCAAGGCAACAGAACCATTGGACTCCGATACACATTTCAGCCTTCTCCGGAGACCTCGGAGTCGTGAGACTGTTACTTGAACATGGCGCAGACGCACGTGCAGTGAGTAGCGAGGGTGAAACACCATTACAACTATCGCTGCAAAGAGGCCATCGAGGGATTGCAGAATTACTCCGGAAGCATTGCGCGGGCAGAGCAAGGTTAGACCAGGTTTTTTTATGGCTCAAATGCGATGTCTGACTGGTACTTTGATTTAGCCCTTAAGATACCACAGCTCAGAGGGAAGACTGTTGCGTGTAACCATTTTTTTGGTCCCTAGAGTGTGATTTCTATCATGATATCTTCAGCCGGTGCGATGGTTGTGTGTAAAGTCTTTTACCGCAAAATGTACCCAATATTTTTGTCTTCCCTTCACCCCAGGGAGATAAGGGCCATACGCAGAATGACTGGTGGACACGGTCTCGCATACCCGTGTGTGATGTTGTGTGTTTGAAGATTTGAAGGGCGTTTCCCCCTTTTCTACTTACTGTGGTTGAGTTGGATAAGCCAGTGAATATTTCACCGCGTACGAAACGCCGGTTCAAACATGTGCGGAGCGAAGAGAGAGCAGGCGAGAGGAGATGGTCGGAGATAGTGCTAGATGTCGACATCGTTCGTGAGAGCCAAACTCAACAGCAAACATTTAAGCAAAAGACTCAAGGACTCAGGTGCTCAGAAGACATACAGTACAGTATCGGTCCGAAAACGGTTACAGGCTGTGGCGCCCCGTACTCGAGTACTGTATGCCCTGGCTGACTTTGGAACGGAGCGTTAGCGCGAGCGTCGACGGGGGGAGTCGCAACTCATTCTTCAACGTCTGAGAAGTGAGACGGACTCAGAAGGTGGCCTTCTTTCTCCGTATGCATGGCGCATCACAAAGTGGGCTTCTTGACTTTGTGAAGGGGGCAGTGCCACAGCGTGGCGCCTACGTCGACCAGCTCAAACAAAGCCAATAAGAACCTGAGCCAAATCGGCACGCATCAGAGAATAATCACTGGAGCTTTAAACGGTCAAGCCGCTTCCTAGCCAAATATGATTGAAGGCAGAGGTAAATAATACTTGAAAAGAAAACGTGAAAAAGAGCATGAAAAATATTTTAAAAGACATACTCGGCCACATTGGGCATCATTCAACACCGGCGAATACGAAAGTATTTGCTGCGCGTTGTTTCGGAAGAGAGAAAAAGCTTCGGTCGAGGAGGACGCAGATGTTAGCACTTTCAGTGGAATCGTCAAGAAAGGGAATCGAAAGGCACGTGATTATGAGGTACCACCCTGTGGCAGGACTTCCAAGTCTTGGACTGGCCATGACCCATCCCTAATTTTCTCATTTTGGTAGTCACAAAAAAAATGTTTGTGTGATCCCCATGATATCCTCCAAAATTATGGCCACTACACACTAGCATCTATAGGGTCATTCCGAGTCCAGCCTATCCTAGCCCTCAAATTATATTTTTAGCTCATGGAATGTGCTGTCTTGGCTTAGGTGGCCCACTTCCTGCCTTGATACTGTACATACTGTGCCGGTCACAGTTCGCATAAGCAGTAACATCAGGTGACTAGGAATTGAGTGAGGCATTAGCCTTTAGGCATATATCAGGGCGAGATAGTGAGACATGACGTGCAAGCGGTTTGGCCTGCCTGCACCAGTCTCTTCAGCCCGAATAGCCTGATTAGTATCTACCCGAGCTCCCCAAGGCATGGTACATGGCGCATAATGCGGAGCACAGGCACAAGGCGATGATGGTGCCAGGCGTTCAATCAAGCTCAGGTCGCCCGCCCTCGATCATGATCATGAGCGTGACAACAGACATTTACGTGACCCCAGCGCACCACAGCACGACGTGTTGTAGGGGACACGCCTATTTGTACAGCTTAAAAAACTTGTGGAAGTCGAGGAAATGATGCTGTACGACAATCGGATAATGGTCACTGTGATGACGATCCGAGTCGTGGCGGCTGTTTCGCTTCCACTACTGCTGCGGAGCTGCGGAGGACGCCCAGTGCGGAACAATTGACGTACTGATGTACTGCTGTGGTGTAGAGGAAGCGAGATGAAAGGAACAAGGGAATGAGAAGGAGATGCCCATCCCATCTGATCTCAGGCCAAGCTAAATGAATGACATTCGATCATCCGAAATGCGTGGTCACGTGCAATGTGAAAAGTCGCGAATTTTGACCCTCAGGTTTCACAACACACTGGCACGTTGCTGGCCGAGTGTCTCTCTAATTTACTGTGTTGTTACACTATTGTCACCGTTGTCGTATGGGTTGGCTCGCTGGCACGTTTACGACCAGAGATCGGAAACTTGAACTGCCGCAATCATCGGCATATCGGTTTTTCCCCTTGGTTTGTTGCGATGACGGCGCAGCTAGTTGCTTCATATTTCCGCATCACTTTTGCTTTGAGTCACGGCATGGCCGCGGGTTGACACCCATTGGCCCGCGGGAGTACAGTATTTCCAGAGACCCTAATACACTCACCTTATCTTAGATGCGCTCTTCGCTCGGTTCCGTTAGTCGCGTTGGACACGAATGAATCGATTGCTATAATGGCCTATCATGACAAACAAGGGACACAAGCATGGTACCGAAAGTCCGTTTAAGAGTAGGGTTTTCCTCAGGCATGCGACTCGTGGATTAAAACGTACAGAAATCACCTCAACTTGACGCGATGAAATGGGACTTGCTACATATGTGGGGGAGAGGGGGGGATGAGAAGGGGTAGGTTTGCTAATATAAATGATGATAAGGCGATAACCGACATCATCAATATGTGGGAGATGGATAAAACGGGGCAGCTGAGGATAGACTACCATAGAAAAGCAGGGGAGCACGTCAAGTGCAACCAATCATTACATGGGGAAGGATGGTGCACGCAAAGATTACAACAACTGGGATGGAACGGAAGCCTCTAAGTGACGTGAAGTGGATAAAAGTTGAGGAGAATAGTCCGCGTGTGGTTGAGGGGGGTCATTCATTGGTGACAAGAACTCCTCGTGTGTCCGTTGCGATGTTCGTTTGATCGTGGGCCCCCAGACCAGGAAAAGAACCTTCACGTCCTTGGTGATGCAGTGCGATACGGTGCAGCGCGCAAGAACTGCGGACTGAGACAACTTGAAAAAAAATTTAGTGGGACCCATCAAAGTCAATCCACTCGACGCGAAACTGGTGCCAATCGTCATCCACTCCAGACTCGTCGTCTGATGAAGAGGCAGAGGCGGATTCCCAGGTAGTCTCATCATCAGATGAGAGGAATGACCGGTAAGGGAGCGAGGGCAACACCATGTGCACGGGGAGGGCCTGTAGGGACATGGGGTGATCATGCTGCTCCTGTGCGGGGGAGATCTCCTGCTCCCCCAAGGAAGCCGGGGTGGGCAATGTGAGAAGAATCGCCGTTCGAGACGATGCTGGCACGTCGACGGGGTCAACTTTGTCAAACAAGTAGGGATCCATGCATTCATCCTCCTCACTATAGATTCCCCAAGTCAGTTGGGATGGCGCCAATGGCGCGAAAAAGCAAAACTTACTCCAGGGCGGCAATTGCGTTTGACACGCGTACACTCCAGTCCAATATCCGCAGCTTCAGCGAGGTCTCCTCTACAACATCACTTGGTATCGATCGGTGGTGTGCAGACCTAGACTCGGCATTGATTGGGGCTGTCAGGCTGCGAACCGCGGACGAAGTCTTCTCACTCCGCGGGGAAGGTGAAGAGCGACGCCATAATCTTCTGGATAGAAGGAAAGTCTTCCAAAAAGAGGAAGGTACTCCTGGTCCCTTGACGCGTTTGACGTCTTGATCATGATCAGCTGAGCCAGCGCCTTTGGACGATGTGACAGCTGGGTAAAGCTGCGGCTCGGACGAACTCCGGCCCGGGTCCACGCTCCGAGACTGAATACCGCGAAGGCCAGCGGCAAAGAGGTTCGAATAGTTGGCATCCATGCTAGGGTGGGTGCTAGTTAAGGAAATGAGGGCCAAGGCACGGGGATGGCTAGGCGTCCGGCGTCCAACTGGTTTACACCGGCAGAGAGACGGCGAAGAATGGGAAAAGGACGGATGGAAAGGAAAAGGGTGGGGGTGAGTCGGAAAAGGGAAGGATGAAAGGAAGAGACGAGAAAGGATGGGTACTTGTAGTGCCCAAAAGTGAGAACAAGTCGACGAAGATGGAACAATAACGCGTCAGAGGGGTATGAGTCTTGACAGGGAATTGGAGATAATCCTTATAACCATTATGGCTAAGTGCCGGCGCCTACGGTCGTAAGGTCAGGCGTGGAACAATAAGCGAGGACTCGCAATTGAGTCTGCCCGTCCTCGGGCCTGCGGTGCGGCAAGCGTTGCCTAGGACCAAATGAGGAATGAATGTGTCCGATCACTGGATCAGTATGTGCGCGAGTGATCTCAGGGGATAATAACTTAGGTCGCTAGTCAATGCGACAGATACGTGAAGTCGATACGGATGGGGTATCACCCTCGGCCCCCTTTCCCCGATCCACGGGCTGACCACTGGGGAGTTCATCCAAAAGGAAATAGGACATAGTTTGATAAGACTCATAAGAGATCACTCACTAAATGGCTTCTAAGGCAAAGCTAAGTCCTCGAGAACATCATGGAGCATCGCATGAGGCTGGGAGGTACAGCAGTCTGGCTGAGCTGAGGAGATGTCACAATATTGCATTCAATATTGGATTGCATGATCACAGGAGAGCAATTATTCGGGTGATGTACTGCTCCATCACCACATCATAACCCGACTCGGAGCTGCGAGTGGCATACGGACTGATATTGTGCTTGAGATTAGAGCGGAACAGCAATAAGCGACCAACCTCGACCTCCCATGGCGCACGTCACGCGACTGTATGCGGCTATGCACAGCACGTGAAACCACGCCAGAGACGAGCTCCGAGCCGGCCGACATCTTCCTCGGTTCTCCTCACCGTAGTCCGCCATGGCGTACTCGTTCAGAACATCCTCCGCACTATGGGACAAGATCCATCACTTTGCCTCATTCCCTCAGACCGGCGGTGAGTTCGGTTGACCGCTTGGCACTGCCTCCATCACGCCAGCTGATTGGCGGCGGCGACCACCCTTTTAGTATCCTTACAGCAAATGGTTCAATTCGGACAAAATCCTAGTCAGGGAACCCTGTTAAGAGCTAGCCAGTTCTTACTCGGTGAGTTTGAGATATGACATGTCAGTGCATCTGTTGACGTCTTCGCTTAATCACCCCCTGCACGAACAGAGGAACTTCCCGTCCGACTAGCGCATCGAGCCAAAGAACTGGATGAACTCCCCCATAACTTGGGTGACATGCCGTCTATTCAAAAGGTCAAGAACTGGTACGCGCAGTCCTTTGAGGTGCGCATTCACAGCCGGTTCCTGGGTTCCGTTAACCATTTCGGTCGAAATTGATTATATCTCACTTTAGGAATTGATCAACTTCCCTCCCATCTCTCTCCCGTCGGATATCCGCATTGCATTGAATCAAGGCGACTTCTCACTGCCCGTTTCGACCCCAAACCCATCTATTAAGGAAAGCCTGTACAGTCGCGGCGGCCATTGTAATGGGGTCACCAATCCAGGCAGGCTCCGAATACCCATTGAGAAACGGTACGGCAATATCGAATCTTTGTATTGAAAAATAACTGATGAATGCTTCGGTTGCTGCAGGTATTATGCAAGGATTATGAATACCGAGTGGCCGCCAGAGATTCACGACTACAACAGGCGTTTCACCAAGACGCTCGACACAATCAAGAGACGTCATGACCCCACAGTGACGACTGTCGCTCAGGGCATGCTCGAGTGGAAACAGAATCAAAGAACGCAGAACATTGGGCTCGACGTACAGGCTTGGCTCGACCGCTTCTACATGTCACGGATCGGCATTCGGTTTTTAATAGGGCAGCGTAGGTACATCAACATTTCGTGACCATACCCTAGCTCTCATACCGTCGTAGATGTGGCGCTCAACACTCTGGACCCCCATAAAGATTACGTTGGGATCATCTGCACCCACGCCGTAAGTGACCTCTGAACAAAATGTGCGGAGCTACCATTTTGACTGTTTGCCTGCGCGCCGAATACAGAACGTGCACGACATTGTCCATGAGGCGATCGAGAACGCACGCTTTGTCTGCGAGGAGCATTATGGGATGTTCAAGGGCCCGCCCGTGCAGCTGATCTGCCCGAACGACCTGCATTTTGCGTACGTGCCAGGTCACTTATCGCACATCTGCTTTGAGCTCCTCAAGAACTCGCTGCGCGCCGTTGTCGAGCGATACGGTCACGATAAAGAGGACGCGATACCGCCGATCAAGGTGATAGTCGTGGAAGGCAAGGAGGACATCACGATCAAGATATCAGACGAGGGAGGCGGGATCGCGCGCAGTGCGATTCCACTCATCTGGACGTACATGTATACCACCATGGAGGGTCAGCATATCGATCAAGATTTCCAAGCGAGCGACTTTCATGCGCCGATGGCGGGCTTTGGTTATGGCCTGCCGCTTTCGCGGTTGTACGCGCGGTACTTCGGCGGCGACTTGCGTCTCATATCCATGGACGGCTTCGGCACGGACGTCTACATTCACCTTAATCGTCTTTCGAGTAGCAGGGAGCCTCTCCCGTAGCCCCTGTTTCATCGTCGTCCGAGGAGGAAGAAAGTCGAGACCCTCATTTGTCATCACCCGCGCAGAAACCAATCACTAGGTCGAAATGAAACAGCAATTTTTTTTTTGTAACGTATGCAATTTTATCCACACTACTACCATCCTTCACAATTCTTCATACACGTAGTATCTGTTCTTGGTGCGCTGCTTCTTGTAGCTGTGCCAATTTTCATATGATGTACCGTAAACCAGCAACACAGAAATCATATGCTCTCGTATTAGCTTAGCCGATCACGGGGGATGCTATTTCGCGCTCTCCCATCGCCGCGACACCTCACCTTCGGCTTCTATTTTTGGTGATTTCGTAGCAGCAGTAGGTCTCGTGCATGTGGTGCGTCGCGAAGTCTGAACGGAAGAATTACGAAATGAACGGCGGCGGCACCGGCGTTGACACCTTCCTGCAGCTTCATGTGCTAGTGTTGACGACGGAGTGCATGTGCACGGAGGATTCCCGCGATGGATTCATAAACCCTCGGCATGGCCTCATGACCCCATATTCATCACCACGATAGTATTAGACATGCCAAAACAGCGCCAAGCCCTTGAGACTCCGAGTCGGAGCGCTTCTCTCTACTTTATTTATTTGTAGGACGTGTGCATGTGCTTGTGGCAATAGAGTATGATGAACGGCGTAATTTTTGTTCTCTTCTTTATGAGACGGAGACGGTGGGCGGCCAATCGATGCACAGCATTCAAACCCACCATATATCTGACCGTTTTGCTCTTTGTCAACTGCACATGGCACCACCAGTATGGGAATATTCGGGCACCGATTCTTCCTGTAATGCTACATGTGTAGTAAGAGACAGTGGCAGAGACCGGATATATGAACACCATGCATCAATTAATCACCCACCCACCGCTTGTTCGACAAAGCTGTTGGTCTGCGAGTTCTCCGTCATGTCGCACCCGTCAGTTCTCACGATCTTGGTTGTCAGCGAACTGAGCGAAGCGAGGATGTGTGGATGATGGGTGATGGCGGTTCCACGGTGGTGATCGTACATAGCACTCGAATGCTATCAGTATCACCGAATGTGCCGATCATCGAGTAGATTTTTGGTGATGCGATGATCGATGCGACGCTGATGATGTTGAGCTCGGTGATGATGATGATGACCTGGACGCCCGATTCCCACGCTCGTATAATTTTATTGTCGTCTCTTTTTTTTTGTTCTGTTGTCTGCTATGGCTCTTGTTGGGCGCCATAGGGCATCACCTATACCTATAGTGATCAGCCTGAGCGCTTATATTGGCACACGGCCATCAGCGGGTACCAAGGAGAGGCCAATTACAATAGTGCTTGTACTGGATTCGAGTATTATGATGACAGTGACTCATGACCACAGCTCGGCGACATGCCAAAAAGAGAACAGGAAAAGGAGAAAGAACGCGGATTCAGTTGAAAGGGCCGCCTGCGTGCGTGGAAGCCACAAGTCCGAAGTCATCAATGGTGACGGTGCACAACTTTCGCCGGGTTGGTCTCCGCAGCAATGATCACGGCATTGATTGTATCTAACTCACCGTACTGTTTTTGTTATTTTGTGTTCGCATGCAATTGTATCTTATACTCGTACGGGTAACTTACAGCTATTTTATTTACTACGGTACGTATAGGTGCAGTTGTCCGAGTCGTCGTCATGTAGATCCGCAATTGCAAGCGTGTTATTCGATCATTGACAGGGTCCGATGAGCGTGCGTACAATGCCAGTTTTGTTTTGACTTTTGATTGGCTTCTCATGTGGCTTCTAGTCTAACTTCTATATGTCTGGAAATACCTTTGCCCGAAGGATGATGGGTCCGAGGCTCGGGGCCAGTACATCGAGAAACTATTGTTGGACTTGAACAAGTAGAAGCCGAATCAGGCCCAAATGCTTTCCGAGATCCTGCTGTCAATACGTCCGGGAACCAACGCGGGAATCAGCGATTCTAAGCCACTTGAGCCTGTGAGAAACTTCTGATCTATACTTGTTTTTTTCGGGAGAGGCCGCTGGTCAGCTATTTGCAGATTCTTGAATGCAGGCCATAGCCCAGCAAGCGCCAGCCAATCATATATAATGATGCAATTACGATTGCAATAGGTTCTCATGTCGCTAACGGAAACCTCGAGCATGCAGAGATAGCAATGACACGTAACAGAACCAAATAAGTTTTGAAGATGCCATGATGGTATCACTGACCTGACAGGTGTGTCATGTGACATGTTTGGGACCATTTACAGCCGCCTCCTTCTGACAGCGTCCGGCCAATCACGATGGGGGTTCGCCAAGTTTCACCAGCAACGGCTCAAGCCAATGAGAGTGTGTCCACGTGAACTCTCAGCCAATCAAAATCGCGAAATTTCGACGAATGAACAAACAAATTTTTGCGCGATTTGTTCCCAGTTTGCCGATAAGCTGGTGACAAGGGTCCACCTATAACGCTATACCATACTAGTACTGTGACACTTCCGCCACTGAGAAATCTTAAAGCACAGCCAGATCCTGGTTCGACGTATTGCTTACTGTACCTCTTCGAAGAGACTTTATGCTGACATGCCATAATCCATATTTGTGACTTTTGTCGCCAGGGGAACCCGTGAATTTCGCAAAGGAGGTGATTAGTTGCACTTCGTAACGACCAACTGGAAGATGTGCCGTGAACCCCGAACTTCCTGTACGAGCCTATCACCATTGGACCGCCACATTATTTGGAAAGCTGGACTTCACCGTAATAAAGCATACAGCACCCGTACCATGGGATCAAATTGCGACGCATACTTCGTCACGGCTTTGTCTGAAGATGGTTAACATGAGAGATCGAATGGGGGTCATGCCGTGTGTCGCCGGGACCTCCGCAACGTGTAGCGTGAGTCGTGCAGGAGATCGCAACGTGTCTGCTTATGATACGACATTGCAACCAAATGAGGGGTTCTTCGGGCAGTCTCGGATACCATATACTCGCTATCAACAGCGCGAAACGGGAGGCAGTACTCACTGGGATCAGTTGCTCCCTTTCAATCCAATTACATTCGTCAGCGTTAGCGAGACCCCTTGGCGAAACCGGACCGAGAGAGGCAGCGAGTAAGTCGGCGCGCTGCGGAAATTCCAAATTGAAAGCTTCGCTTGTCTTCGTTATTGCGGTACTGGTATTGGTTCTGTAGATTAAACCTGACGAATCGGGAACTGAATGGCATGCTAGCGGACGAAAACCTCTCCCTCCTCTTTTCTTACGTAACGGCTTGGCAAGTTTTCGATGTACTGACTGTTCCAATGTTCGGAGATGTTTCGGAAACAAACGATTTGTGCGTATGGCTCGATAAAGACAAAACAACCTGACGTACTAGGCAAGCCAGGTTCGTGTCTGGGGTAAGGGGACCCTTCTTTGGAGAATGTTTGGGCTGCTGACTCTCGGGTAGCAACGCACAGCACTGTAGCACTACATGTTGGCTTCATACAACCGGCTTGTTCCGCGTTTTGCTCCCGTGACACCATGGGAAGCTGAAATGACCTCGGATAGAAGGTCATCAAGAAATGACCATTTCTTGACTCGATTGATAGGTGTATGACGGGTGGAGATCTATTCACTTTTCTGATTGGCAAGAATCTGGGGAATTGACCACTCAGATCTAGGTGCGCAGGCAGAAAAGATCTTCTGCGTAACCGCCCGTGCAGATCACTGGCGAGGGAGAATCGAGATAAGAGGGCAAAGAGCTCTCAAATCCATCGATCGCAGTAATCTGACCGTTGACACAAGTAACGGGTATGATTTCCAGAGCAGGCATCCCCTTGCCGGAAGAGAGTTGTTCCACGATGATGAAAGGGGCTGTCATATATATTGCGACGGCGACGGTAGAACATTCCTGTAAGAATTGCCAGAGAAAGCGTCAATACTTTGAAGTGGTCATGTTTCTTCCGTGCCATGGGGGGTCCAAAGCGACAAATACCCTTTTCGTTCATCTCAGTTATGGCCCCCCAAGTTCATGACATGCCTGCTGTAGGAACACATCAGGGCTGAGAGCCAAAGTTACGCGTTAGCTTATCAGGGGCCACTGAAAACTGTAAATAGATGCAACACTGATGGCGTAATGAAGTAACGGTCCATGACAAACGCCGGGCATCGCACTGTGGAGGTTGCTTGGGACGTAGGTCCTATCTCCGAAAGACCATGTTAAATTTGAGATTTAGAGAGGTCATCTGTGCAATTGAGAATTCCGGGGCGATCTATAATACAGAATCGTATGACGAGAATATGGTGGCTGTATGCAGAATACGGGTTGATCTGTGTCGTCGCGTTGCAACTTCAGTATCAAGAGCGACGAATACAAAAAAAGGTTACGCACATTCGAGGGAGTAGAGTCTCACATGGGAGCGAACAAAACCCTTGTCATGACCTCCTTGCTTCAGAAGCCCGAGCCGCTGCTTGAGCAAGCAATGGTTTCTGCTTCTCCGCCAGTACGCGACGCTGGTTGAAATAGTCGATCTTAAAGCCAAGTTCAGTATGCAGTGCAGGAGTATGAGTATGTGCTGGAGGAATAGACAGACCCAACTCCTGGCGCAGTTCTGTTCGTAGGCATTTCGCTGCGAGGCGCACTTTGAGCCCTCCGTTCCAGGGACGACGACCTCTGAGGCGTCCAAACAGGAAAAATAGGCATCCCTCGCTTCCCAGCATTTCGAGCGGTCCTCTCTTGAGGTTGCATTTGGCTTGTCTGCCTTGCTGCTGCCAAACCAGCCCATATTCGTTTGTGGTAAACCGGACGGCCACGTGGAGCGGAGAGATCATTCACGGTCACACACGGTTGGGTACACGAGTCGAGTAGATGTCATCACACGCTGGCTTTCATGGCATCGACTCCATCATCCACAGCTCAGCTTGCAATACCAGTAAATTCACATCCCCTTCTTGCCGATGACGTTCCATCCCGTGGGCGTCGCACCCGTCATGCGTCACGGCAGGAACAGGGCGAGCCTCCCTCTGCGGACAACGCCAACACACGGACACCCAACTACTTCACGCTCAAAGAACGACTAGATGCAAAGGCTCAAGTGGGCTCTAGCAATGGGCGCGCGAACTGGGATGGTAGTGTGCGTGGATATGGTAGGGCAGTCCGTCCATCCACCACCCGCGACGCCTCATCAACCCGACAACCCTTGCCAACAACTTGGGATCGACCGCCCACGTTTGTTGTTGGCTCTTCCAAAGATAGCCTCTCCGTGGGAAGCATGGCACGCACCGCAGAGCTGGTGGCCATTGACGGTTTACCCACTGGCGCTGCGTCCCACATTCTCTCCAACCCATGGCACGACTACTCCGACGAGGCTATTCAGTCTGCCATTTCCTCAATCAGCGTCACAGACTCGCCAGCATCAGTTTCTAATCACCCATATCATACCTCTTTACGGGTGCTGTCGTCCGCCGTCCACAATCTCACAAAAATCAGGAGAGAAATGGAGGAGAGCCTTCGCGTCATTCAAGAGAAAGAGCGTGCTCGCAAGCGACGCGCCGACGAGTTGATGAAAGAATTGCAGGCATCGGACAGGGACATCGCTCGCAGAGTGATGCAGTCCTTGTTCACTGATGACGATGAGGGTATGCATCAGGTAGAGAGGAGCCAGAGTCAAGTGGTGAGTGGCCCGTCAATCTGACGTTTACCTGTTGGTGAATGTATCTCACAGTCCCTCACCGACACACTATCCGAGGCGATGGTTGATGGTGTAGTATTTCCTCGCATTGAAGAATCACGCGAACTAGACGCCGCAACGCCAACTGCTTCCAAAATCGTCGTCACCCCGGCATCAGAACCCAAACCGTCTTCTGATCCAGATACAGCCGAAAATTCCACTCGGCCACAGGATCATGACGTCGCTGATACAAGTAGTGTCCATTCTACTGGGAAGCTCAGTCAGGGCGCGGCGAGCCTCGAAAGTACAAAATCGGATCGCTCTTCGTTAGGTGATTGGATGGGTTCCTTGTGGGCAAAGCCTCGACATAAGCACCAGCGACCCCCTCTTCCCCCCACCCAAGATGAGATTTTCGATTCAGACCCAGCTCTTGCAGGAGAGCCATCCCACGACGTTCCTCCACCATCGCCATCATCTATTAAGCCTGGTCGGCGCAAAGTTTCACGCAGTGTCTTTGGCACACTGGGATTCTCTATTCTTAATCCAGTACTCTCGACGCCAGGAAAAAGAGGACATCGTCCCCCCATCACCGATGCCTCTACCCCCACCAATCATTCGCCAGCTTTTGATGTTGAGGTTCCGAAACCGCCGCCCACAGCTCTTAGTTCCCCGATCTCGACTGCTTTCACGCCTTCGATTCTCGCTGCGCCGAGCCTGACGACGGAGCTGCAACACTCTGATCCACAGTCCCAGGCTCCTTCTTTACATTCGCTTCACACAGAAGGAGAGAGACAACCCCAGGGTTCAGCCCTACAGGCGATAGTCAATGCTACACGTGTGATGACGTCTGGTCCCAACAGCGTGCTTGTTGAGCATGGTGCGGGGACGAGCGCGTTCATCGCGAAGCTTGCCTATGAGCTTGTGAAGGCAGCGCGTGAAGAAGGGGTTGAGATCCATGCACCCAGCAAGGAAAGGCGTGATCGTAGGCAGGACCGCGAGCACGACCAGAGTATCAATCCCAAAGCGACTATAGTGAAGAGTACTGGCATAGACGTAGCGACATCACTCAGCCGGGCGCTGAGTGGGCCTGAGGATGTACCGACACTGAAGGCCAAGTCGCGTACGACAACATTTTCACCCCCTCTTCTCAGCTCGTTTCTCCAACAGCAGCAACGACGACCGCCCGTACAAGCAGAGCGCAACCCACGGCACAACTCCAACCCTACTGAATCCTCCCAAGCTAACCAAAGTAATGTTAGCTCCGCCCAGCCAGCTGTGCGCCAAAACACGTCAGTTCCCCTTGAGTCCATCATACCGGCAACTTTCAAGCCGCCGACGGAGTACCTGTCCCGCACCTATACACCCCTCACCGCTCGAAACTTTCGTCCCTCAATCGTGGGTCCCGTCGCCCTACCGCCCCTCCCGACTCACCGCGCCGATAGCGAACCGTTGGTGGACCGTTTCGGCTTTATGTACGACGTCGCGCTGTACGATGTGCTCTTGTTGGTGCGGGCACGAACATGCCGCTGCGCTGCACCTGCCTGCCTCACGGGTGTCAAAATCGCAGACCGTACCGAGGATGAGTGGTCTGATGAGGAGGCCGACGTGGCCGGGATCGAGATCATCAAAGAGTCTTGCCCGTGTGACGGGGAGATCGAGCTTCCAGCCCGACCGCAATCGCGGACGTCGTCACTGAGTGGGCACCGACTCTCAGGCACTGCTTCCGGCAGCGGGGATGCGCTGGCCAACAGCAACAGTAGCGGCAACAGCAACAGTAATAACAAGGCTGCTCAAGCTCCAGGCGTGAGCCCATACACGACTATTCTCGCTGTCGGCCCGGACACGCCGCGCCACGTCTGCGCGAACGTGCTGCGACGCTTGCTCAGCGAGCTCACGACCATCCACGATGAACGGCAAGTCGCACAACGCAAGGAGTGGGACGCCTTCGTTCGTGCGCGGCGACGCTCGCGCGTACAGACCTTACCGACGCCATCACCTTCGGGTGGCGGCGGCGGCGTCAGCGGTGGTGCAGCGGCTCTATTAGGGCTAGATGGGCCCGTAGCGGAGGACGAATTAGCGCACAGCGATGGACTGGTTGGCATTACGCAACTTGGACGATCTGCTGGGCGCGAGGAGCGTCGGGAGCTTGGTCGGCTTCTCCGTGGTGGAGTGCCACTTGCGTATCGCGCTAAAGTGTGGCTCGAGTCGAGTGGCGGGCTTGAGATGCAGGAACCGGGAGTGTTTGCGGAGTTGTTGGCGCTGACGGATAGTGATGGTGGTGGGGTTGTGCGCGAGATAGATAAGGATGTTGGAAGGACTATGCCGCTTAATATGTTCTTTGGAGGGGATGGTGTCGGGGTGCAAAAGCTGCGTAGGGTACTCATCGCTTATAGTCGGTGAGTTCTTTCTTTCTCTCTCTCTCTCAATGCGGTACTGTATTTGACGGGCGGTGAACTAGACGTGATCCTGCTGTCGGGTACTGCCAGGGTATGAACCTAGTAGCATCGACGCTGTTACTGGTCCACGCAGACGAGGAAGAAGCGTTCTGGGTGCTCGCGGCGCTAGTAGAGCGTATCCTGCCAGAAGGCTTCTTCTCACCAACACTGCTTCCATCGCGCGCATGCCCGCTCGTTCTACTCGACTACGTACAAGAGTACATGCCGAAACTAGCGGCGCATCTGGCTGAGCTGGGCGTCGACCTCCCAGCAATATGCTTCTCGTGGTTCCTCTCACTCTTTACCGATTGCCTTCCCGTCGAGGTAACGTGTTACTTCTCGCTCGTCCTCGTTGCGTTGACCGTTGTTAAACGTGGCGTCTTTTTTTTTTTTTTGGTTTTTAGACACTGTTCCGCGTGTGGGATGTCCTGCTCCTTGATGGACTAGACGTCCTATTCCGCGTCGCGCTCGGCGTACTCAAGTTCCACGAAGCGGAGCTCCTCCGGTGCGACTCGATCCCCGCCGTATACGTTGCGCTCGAAAGCCTACCGACGCGGATGTGGCAGCCGGATAAGCTCCTGCAGGTGAGTAATTTCCCGTAATGCCAAGCACGTCGTGCTGCTCTGTAACGTCTTTCTTTTCTTTTTTGGGGTGGTTGGGGAGCAGCTCGAACTTGAACTACGCCCGACGATCGTACACGCTGATATTGTGAAGAAACGGGAAGCTCACGTCGCTGCGTTACTGGCTTTGAGCCAGCCCGTCGCCTGAATTTCCATCATTTACGGATAACACGGACTAACCCTTTTTTTTTGCTTGTAACCCGCAAAGGGTGATAAAAGGACTCTGAAAACAACACGTAGATGTAAAAAAAGGTGTTGTTGGAGAGCAAGAAAAAACGATGTGTTTCATTATACAATTACGTCCAATTGGCAAGTATTACATAGCAATGTCTGTAGCTGGATAGCAGACCATTTGATCTGGGGTGGGTTAATGGCAGTAAGATGGTATATATATATACGCGGCGAGCAGTAGCAGCAGTAGCAGAAGCCACATTTCCGCGGGATGATGAGTTGAGGCGAGGACAAATTTGACCAATCTATCTATTACGTCTATCAGGCCCTTTTCTTCTTGCCTTTTCTTTGAGAGGCACGGATCGGACTCGACTGGGTATCAAGAGACTTGCGTTTCCCGTTAACCGTGGTACTCCTAGTAGTAATCGGCGGAACAGTCGAAGAGGGCGGCTCAATATAGATTTCCCCATTTTCAATTGCGTCTATGATGCGCCAGCAATCGGCGGCGACACGCGAGTTGAAGCGCACGTCGATGTGGGCTTTGCGTATATCCCGTCGGAGGATAAATACGGCGCGTGATTGCTCGGCGAGGGTGTAGCCCTTGCGCATTACGTACAGCAGCACGCCTGCATACGCATGATAAAACCAAAAAAGTCAGAAATGTGGGGGGCGCACGAAAGAAAATGGAAGAGAGTAGGGGAAAGGCAGGGAGTGAGGCGCACCAATGAAGACAAACTCAACGGGGGAAACTTTGGCTTTGAACCTCCGAAAAGGTGCATCCAATTCCTCACTAGAAGCGATTTCCAGAAGCCTATCCAGCACATCCGCTATAGCGTCCTGAAAAGCAGTACTAGGTCTCTCACCGACCGCCGTGAGCCATTTCTCCAATTTGAGAGTTGTGGGTATGCGTTGCGAAGCCGGTATACCGGCACAACAATATACGAGTTGAGCGGTGTTTTGGAACGCGCGGCCGCGGGTGTCGTCGAATGATATTCGGTCTGCGAGGCCGTCGTCGATTGTGAGATGTTTTTTTTCGAGAAGGGTTATGTAGTTGGCCCAGGGTGAGGATATGGCTTGGAGTTTTTCGGCGGTTGATAGGCTCATGCCTAGTTGGACACGTTGGAAAACTTCGCGTTCGGCCGCTGGGGAGAGGTTGCGGTATTCGACTGTGGGCGAGCGCGGTCGGGTAGCGTCAGGGTTTCGATGGCTCGCGATATGTTGGGAGAGCTACGTACTGCATGTGATCTTTTTTGAAGCAAATATTCGTTTATCATCTGTTGGAATTTCGGCGCGCGATGCACGCGTAGCAATCGAAGTGGTATACCACCACGTTTTTTTCGTTCTCGGACATTGATCTGTACATTCTTGCATCGTTTAGTCAAAGACAAACTTTTCACTCTGTATGAAAAGGGATGATCGTACAGCCTATCTATGGAAGTTATAAAGGAGCGAAAGGGCTTTTAAGTGGTACGGTGAGTAATTGTGAGAAGGGACATAGGCATACCTGTCCGTCAAAGAATCTTTGTATGCTTGTTAGTCGCTGTTTTCCGTCGACGCATAGTCTTCTTTCGTAGCCGTCCACTGGATCCTTTGAGATTGCAAACACAACGGGTGGGACGTAATAGTTGTGGAAGAGTGAATCGATGATAGCCATCTGCTTTGAAGCGGACCACACCACAGCTATGCAGCGGGGTCAGCATGTAGCACACCTATACATCCTTTGAGGGTGGCAGTACCGACCACGTTGATACTCGGGATCAAGATCTATCTCAGCCTCGTGGATCATCTCTGCGACACAAAGTTTTCTGCGTGTTAGATGTTTCCTTGTGGAAAAGTGACAAGGGTTAGGTTGGGTGGCACACGCACCGTGTAGTCGCTCCGCCGTGTATTGAAGGGTAACTGGTTTCTGCAGAGGATCCCATATGTGAAATACCTTCGCGTCCAGTTCTTCGGGTGTGTCGACATAGTCCTCATCAGAGTCTGAATGCATTCGAGTTCGTCTCCAAGTCGAGTAACTCGAATTCCCCGCCACGCGACTTTGCGCGACTTTACAGTAAAAAAACACGGACACGTGAGGGTATAATTATTACATAATCACACACTCTTTCTTGTTCTTTTCTTTCCTCCTCTCCTCGTCGGGCAACTGTCGCTCCTCATGCCGGCCCTGTCCCTGTCCCCTCTTTCTCTGCGCAGCGCGTTCTTGTTCTCGCTTCGTGTATGCCCGTTGTGCCCGCTCGTCCTCCTCATTTTGCAGCTCCAATGCAAGCGCGCGACTTACCCCCAGTCAGTATTCCGGAAAGACGTCACGTAACATGGAGGGGAGGCGCACTCTACAGGATCCACCGTTCCTAATGTCTCAGATGGTGGCGTCCAACCTGCCCAGTCACCACCGACGGGCGTGGCACGTTCAAAGGCACTGTCGACGAATACCGCCGCACCTTGGTCGACGTCCTCGAGACGCTCCCAGACTACGCTTGGCTCTTGCAGGAACACCTGGTCCGTCACGAGGGTGTACAGCGCGCCAGCATGTCGATACAGCACCGACAGGTGTGAGTTGCGGAAGAGTGCAAAGAACTCGGGGTGTGGTGAAGAGTTGGGTTCGGCATTAGTACTTTGGTCATAGGATGGAGGAGATGCTGGTTTGGGGGTGGAAGTGGATCTAGAGGAGCTGGACGACTCCTTGGGGAGAGAGGCGAGTGTGAAGAGCCCGGTATATGTGAGTTGCGAGCGCGTGTTATCGAGGAAGGTCCTAATCGCAAAGGCTGCAACACACGTACTCAGTGAAGCTGATGCCGCGCCGTTTTTACGGCAACTCACCGTCTTCGACCTTTTGTCTCTCTTCCCCTGACAAGTTCACACCTGAATCACTCGGTCTGGCTTGGCTGGAACCCGTACCGTCCCCATCATCCTCAGCGCCGTTGCCCACGAGCAGGCCGCGCGTCAGGACGTCCGCCTCGACAATCAGATTCATGGCCGAGTCATAGTCTTTGATACGAGAGACGGCAGTGTACTCGGGGCTCTCGGGATCGACGAGCCAGCCATGTACGAGAGCAATTCCTGCACTCGCGAAGAGCGCGAGCTCCCCACCAGTGGTGGCGGGACGGAATGCGGTGGCTGAGGTGAAGACGGGATTGAGATCCATGCCCTCTGAAAGCAAGACCATGCGTCCGAATCAGTTGACGGACGCTACTACGTTGAGTGAGGGTGGGCCTCACTGGTGGTTAGAGGCATCATCGATAGTGCTCCAGACACGTCCACGTCTGGCGCCGTGAGGAGAATGTGTTCACCGACGAGCTGCGCGAGGAATTCGTACGAAACGCTCTTGCGATCTGGGGGAAGTATCTCTATTTGTCCACGCAGGATCAGGATGTTGCATATCGCGATAAACGAACATGGCCTGCCCCGTCGTGTCACGCGCCAGAAAATGGAATAGTAAAGTGATAAACACACCCGTTGTAGTTCTGGGTGATGACATTGCATGTGCGCGTTTCTCCAGATGGAGAAGTAAAGTTGATGGACTTGAGATACCAAACCTCTTCGTGCGAGGCCTTGAGAGCACCACCGATTTGTTGCCCAGATTGTTGCTCACCCGAAGAGCCTGCTTGGCTTCCGTGATGCTGGTCAGAGCCTGTGCTACTTGGCTCTCGACTTGCTTGAGCTTGGTGATCACGAGAGATGTTCAACGATTCGAACCCACTTTCGAGCTCTGCACCACGTCCTGGGCCAGTTCCAGTTGTACGTTGCATCGTCGTGTGTGTTCCGAGTGAAGCCGCAGTCGCGCGCTCGTCTTCGAGTCACCAACGGATCGGATGTTTCCACTCAAAGTAAGTCCCCCTCCCCGTTGTTTTCTCTGCGTGCATAACCTCTGGACAGTCCAATTCATGGCAGCAGATACAGACAAAGAATCATCGAGCCCCCCTTCCCTCATCGACATCGAAAACGGCGTCTATCTGACAGAGCACCTCGCCGACCACATCTCCACCACGCGTCACCATCTTACTGGTGCACCCGAACCCCCAGAACCGCCTTATCCCCCGTCTTTCCATCCACCGACGGGTTACTGGACCTCCGCCGAAAAAGCCCTCTTCTTCCGTGCCCTGACCGTCTACTCCCGTCTCCGCCCAGACCTCATAGCAGCTAGCATCGGAACAAAGTCCACTGCGGACGTGGCTGTGTATCTATCCCTACTACGCGAAGGAGCTACTCGCATCAACAACGACAAAGCCGGCAGCAGCAGGAGGCATGGCGCCACGATTACGATTGGGCGCGACCAGCACCCAGCCGCACACGAAGTCTCCGCGGAGCTCATTAACCTCGAGGACCAGCATGCTACGCGTATCTGCCTTTCGGAGCCTATGCATGTAAAGCAGGTGGAGAATGAGGCTCGCGCAGAGACTCTGCGCACAGCGAAGAATGGCATGCGCGTGCGTCGAGGAGAAGGTGGGAAGGGCCATGAGCGCGATAGGGAGGGCCAGCGTGCACGCAGGGAGGAGTTTGAGCAATTGCGCGCGGAACGCGAGGTCGAGTGGGCGCGGGAGGACGCGCTTGCCCGCTTGGATATCGTTGGGTTGCAGGTCCTCGATCGGATGTTACGCACAGATGAGGAGAGGGAAGTGAAGACTGGCTCTGGCGTGGAGGTCACAACAATAACAACAACGCTCCATCCTGTTGCATCTTCATCTTCTCCCGTTGGAGAACTGCACCCTGAGCCTACACCACTACCCCACTCTCCTCCTCCAGCCACACCCGCCGCCGACGAGGACGGCGAAGACGATGCAAGCGCAATCCCGTCCAATCTCTCCCCTGCCTCACGTAGGCTCATATCCAAGCGTCTCTACATGCGACGTAAGCGCGCAGAAGCGAGTGGAAGCATTGCGCAGCTCGATCCAGCGCGGCAGAAACCTGGACGCAAAACAAGCGCGACGAGCAAGTACAGACAGCCGAAGCCGCGCGGCGATGATAATGATACTACCGATGGTGAGAATCAGAATCCGAAGCAACTGGTGCGCGGTAATACGCGGCCGTACAAAGTACAGCACGAGTTTGAGCGGCTTGGAATCGGGGCTGATCATCTGTGCGAGAATGGCCTTGGGTTGTTTCACCTTGGTGCTCTGGGACGCCTCATGCAGTGCGTTTCGTTAGTCTGTCTGTGTCGATGAAGTAAGTAGCTACTGATAGAGGCGTTTCGCAGGTTGTATCCCCGCCTGGACGCATCGCGGCCTGAGGGCGTGGCAGAGTCCGTGGCGAAGGAAACGATCCAAACTTTAAACAGGCTCGTAGTGCAGTTCACACGCGACCTTGTGCGACGCACGATCACGCTGCGCGAACTTGACTTTGCGTTGCGTGCACATACCAAGGTTTGGCGTCTTGGTGGGCGGGTCGTGCGCCCGCCTCATGTGCGTCGCGCGTTGGAACTTTGTGGTGGTGCGCGGTTGAGCGTGCGTTTGCATTTTGAGCGGTTGCTTGCGAGGTTTGAGGAGGGTGAGGAGGACTCAGACGATGAGGATGATGATGA
This sequence comes from Russula lepida, assembly GCA_003316425.1. NCBI lineage: Eukaryota > Fungi > Basidiomycota > Agaricomycetes > Russulales > Russulaceae > Russula > Russula lepida. Next base: position 39,386 of record QFEZ01001166.1, read on the forward strand.
TGATGATGATGATGATGATGATGATGATGATGATGATGATGTGCCGCTGGTTGTGCGCGCGCGGAAGAGGAAGGCTGAAGCTATCACTTCCGACGGAGACGAAGACGAGGATGCGGATACTGGCGTTCGTCGCCGTGAACAGCAGCAAAAAACCGGTGCTAATAAGGATGCACAAGCCCATGAGGCTGCATGGCATCGCTGGTCCTCATTTCACCGCGCGATGTACTCCCCATTCGTCCACGCACCCGACTTGATCACACCCACGCACCCATTCGGCATCTACGTGCCCAGCACGATGCCCGAGTCCAGTCAGCCAAGTCATCACCCAGTCCACGTGACATATCAAAATTATGACGACGATGACGACGAAGATGAAGAAGAAGAAGAAAACGAGGAGGACCTGATGCCGGTCGAGACGGATGACGAGGCGCTCGAAATTGAGTTGAACGCAGAGGCACGACTTGATACTGCTGATGCACGCGCTGCGGCCGAGTATGAGGCCGGTGTGTGGCGTGAGCTCAGACGAGGAGGTGGTGCTTTGCGTTATGCGGGCTTGCCTTCACGGACGAGGAGACCTCGTAAGCGAAGGCGTGCCCGGAAAGAAGTCGTGGAAGTAAGTTAGGTGGGGGACGAGAAAGATGATGATGGTGCGCTACAAACTAGAAACCTGTTTCATGTTTCCTAATGTTCTCTTACAGAATAACACTTCTGAAGGGGATACTGGTATCGAAAGTTTGCGGAGGAAAAACTATGGCTTGATGGTGTTGAGCTGATTGACTTGCGAGCGCACGGCACAGTAGGTCACCTCTGCCTAAACTTGATCTCGCGAGTACCGTACGATATAAATCTCCAGGCCCTGAATACTAACGTATTGTAAGGGTGTTCATCTGATACAGCTATTGTACTGCATGAAAGGGGTGGACTTCGAGTTGAACCCGATGCGATGAAACAGTCGACAGCAGCTGCCTCACGGCAACCTTCTGAGAACAATTATAACAGAACGCCACGCATTGACACGATACGATCGAACTGTGCCCATATACGCATAATGCGATGTTAAACCCAACCTTCCGAATCTGAATCCGAATCTGAGTCCTCAATGACCACGGCGCTCTTTACGTTGGCACCATCAGGGCACCCACGAAACAACAATTTCCGTCCTTTTCGTGCGTGCGAGTTAGGTATCGACCCTGAACTTGTTCAAGACCATCCTCGTGGACCAAAAATCCTTCTTCGTAGGACTAGCCGTACCCAAATTTCGTAGCGTTTATGAACTACTGCACGTACTCCGTCAGTTCTTCAAAGCCGTTGAGGGAGATTCGTTTGTCCTCGTGGAGGTGCCAATTCCTTGACATCCTTGCCACAGCTTTCACAGGATTGGGGATCCCATCCAAATTTGCATGTGCACAGGCATTCTTCCTATAAATCGGAATCGATAAAAGAGGTATTCTAGCTGGGAACCCGAGAACAGAACAAAGAAAAACAAAGGAAGCTGACACGGGGTTCCCAGATGTCCGAGTCAAGAAAGGGTTGACCTGGAGTGAGTAACTTGCCATTGCCATGACTGCCTTTCAGGACGCCAGCAAGGGTGCCAGCGAGTTAATCGAGCAGGCCAAGGAGGTTCATTTATCCATCTGTCTATCTTTCCCACGCGGGAAAGCCCCAGAGCCGATGTTGACTAATGGAAGCATAAGATAAATCCTGACTATTGACGTGACCTAGCAGCATAATGCTAGACTTTCGGGTTTATGACCATTTAGCTTGTCTGCCAGTCACCGATATGTGCGCGCAGCGCGCTCCATGCGCTCCCATTTCAATAGCCTTGTGCCCTGTCTCCGAGTCTGTGTCGAAGTCGTATGTTGGAAAACACTCCATGATGCGAACGATTATTTGTCTCAGATCGCAGCCTTGACTGTCCTTCACCCCTGTATCACCCCTGTATCTCACAGGATACACAGTACTATTCCGAATCCAAAAGGAAGAAGTTAGAACTTCTTTCTTGAGGGCTCCATACCATCGTTATGAGCGAAACTTGCCTAGGTTTAGTAGAGTATATAAGCACAATTTCTGATCAAGTACTTCTCGATCTGGGCTACTGGCCCATCCCCGAATTTCATGACATAAACGGGGTCATTTCCGTTTGATGGAAACGACCCAGTTTATATTGTCGAGTCAAGTGGCTAATAACTGATAAGACGAATTTCTCTGTAAATCTTTGGAGAATTTACCTTCGTTGCAAAACGCTTTGTAGGAACTGCAAACGCCTTTCGTAATAAAACCGCTAAGACGACTCGACATAATGACGAACATGATGATAGTCTGTACGTGTACGGTGCAAAAAAGGAGTTTGGTAATACAAGTTGCGCATCCGTGTTTTCGACTCCGACTCCTAACCCAAACCCCCTCAGACGAGTTCTACAATGCCTCGAACGTCCGTCAAATTCATGAAACCTAATTGCTAATCAGATCCAAGAAGATTCCATGGCCTTCAGGTTTAACATTTATGTTTTACTTTGATAAAAAGATTAAAATCGTGGTGCCAAAAAGCGCTTAGGAGAGACAAGTGGTGTTTGCGAGTTTCAAATGAAGCTGCGGAGCAACGCAAACCTTGAGGAATACCTTTTCAATATTCTCAATACGGGTGGGTGGTCTATCTATTACATTGGTCAAATAAGTTTAGTTTGTTGATCTGCTGCTCAGCCTGCTCCGAATCATAGTGCTGACTGTGGCGTCCTTTAATCACGTTAGATCACACAAAATCCAAAAGTGGGTGCTGTTCCGTCATTTCATGCATGTTAAAAAATGGCACTTAATCTATTCATTGACCCAGACTCTAAATGGGTCATAATCCTTGATAGCGGTCTAAGAAATGAGAGCGGTCAAACCGTCAGTGAAATCCTAGTCTACATCTTTCATGTGTTTCCGAGCTATAAATTGCAGCCGGAACGAGGATGTGAGGCGGCCATTCGTGATATAGAGCGCAAGTTAAGTGGCGTTGCGTCATTTGAGATCGAAAAGTAGGTTGGTACGATTGTGAGATAGAAGAGAACATGTACATAGGTGAGTTTACTGTAAGAAAATTTGGACTTCGCTGATGGGTACTGTACTGTATAGAAGTTTTTGTTTAACCTTACAGACAGGTCTGGTTGGCATTGTACCCATAATGACCTGTCAAAATATGGCTGTAATCCATTATGGTACAGTCACGGTGCACATGGCAATAAGAAGATCATCTGGTGGATGAAATGCCATGGGGAAACACAGCAAGTGCGTCTACGTGAAGATATAGCAAAGTTGATTCTAATTTTCCAAAAGCTGTGTGATGGCCCGGTCTCGACCAAGGGGCAAGGGGCTTGGAATATTTCGGCCTTGGCCAGCTCACAACTATTACGCCTCCCTGTCTCAGGCTGTCAGTGACAACGCACGACGACCTCAATCAGCGCGTGTAATTCGAACACCACAGGCCCACCACCATGCCAGTGCCATGCCCCCTCTGTGCGTTCCGCACTCCAGTGACTCCACGCCGTTTGGAGCAATAGGACGTGAGTAGCATAGTATCTCCGAGTCGTGACGTGATGCTGCTACCCATCCGAGGAGGCGCAATGCTGATTCGTGATTGATACCAAGCGCGCACCCTGGTAGGGCGTAAAATAGCCAGGTATCGAAATGTGGCAATGTGGCAATGTTACGTTTCCAGATTTTCATATTCCCCCGTCCTCCGTCCCTATATAAATCTAGGCAGTATGCGTTCATGCTTGTGTCAACAACGACATGGGCATCCACCCACTGGCATTTCTGCTGCCCTCCTTTCAAAAAGCGATTTTGATAATAGCCATTGGATTGTTTTACGCTTTTGCCCGAGTCATCTATAACGTCTACTTCCACCCCCTTTCTCACTTCCCCGGTCCCCGCGGTGCAGCATGTACAGGGTGGTGGCTTGCATACATGGAGCTCGGTAAGGGGGTCAGTCTTTCAACTCTGCGCGCGGAGCTCCATCAAAAATACGGTACTCTATTCTCATGACGCTCTTTCGATTGCAGCCCTAACCCTGGACAGGTGACATCGTACGGATTTCTCCGAATGAAGTAATTTTCTCATTTGGTGACGTAGTAGTACTCAGGACTGACTAACGGGTTTCAGCTCCATTTTGCAAGACCGACGGTGTACGACGAAATATACAATCCCCAAAACAAATGGGATAAGGATTATGGCTATTACCGAGCTTTTGACTTGGACGAATCTACCTTTGCGCAGACGAGCTACCAAAAGGCAAAGCACCGTAGGGCGCTCTCTTCCAATATGTTTTCTAGAAGAGCAATTTCAGACATACAGCACCTTATCCGGGAACAGGTGCGATCTATATATCCGGCTAATGCACCTCCTTACGGACTTTGTAGCTGGATCGATTCTGCGAAGCGCTCAAGTAGCAGAATGCAGCTGGTAAGCGACTCCCTCCGGGTTGCCGTTGCCTTATCGTTGACCCGACCGTGCCCAGACACATCGAGCGATCTCTATCTCGGCTTTCAATGCGTCTGCGCAGACATAATCACCAATTCTTATTTGCGACTTGCTCTGACCAATTGTCGTTCCCTAATTTTCAAGGAGACATTATCAAAGGTTTGGACGATTGTACTCCTAACGTCACGAAGGCAAAGCACTCGCTGGTCTTTCTTTGGATCGTACACTACTTTCCACCATCGATCCTCATGCTCCTCGCCCCTGGCTTGAAGGGACTGGTGGTTTTCAGGAGAGTAAGTTTGAATGACTGTCATCACGCCCAGACTGTCACATAAAACCAACCCACTTTAGATGCTGGAAACCCAGGTCAAGAATGTTCTACGAAACCCGAAGCTGTTGGACGACGCACCACATCGTGTCATATACAATGAGCTTTTGGACTCAGAGGCAAACAAGGGGCATCCTTCCCCCACGGCATTACACCTTAACCATGAGGCACTCGCTCTGTTTGCAGGAGGATCGCACCCTGCTGCGGTAACTCTCATGAATGGTGTCTATCACCTTCTGCGCCATCCTGAGGCAATGCGGAAGCTAGTGGACGAGGTGCACACCGCCTGGCCCGTCCTCCACATAACTCCGAAATACGAAGATCTCGAGAAGCTTCCTTTCTTGGCAAGTTCATCCATTTGTGTGAATTGAATTTGCTCTGAGGATAGAACAGACTGCTGTCATTAAGGAGACGCTGCGCATAGCTTTAGCGACACCGGCAGGCCTTGCACGTGTAGTACCGCCATCTGGTGCCGTGATATCTGGTGTCAAGATACCTGGAGGCGTTCGTGTTTCGTGCCCATCTATCATTGGACCTCATCTGATTCCGTCAGCAGACAGTTGTGGGCCAGAGCCCCGTTTTCGTATCGCTTTCAGAAGAGATCTTTTCTCAGCCACACGAGTTTCTTCCTGATCGGTGGCTTCAGCCAGAATCCAGAGCGTTAGAGAGTTGGCTGGTTGCTTTCTCGAAAGGACCACGTAGTTGTTTGGGTATAAAGTGGGCGCCGGAATGTTTCGGAATTAGTGGTGACATTAACACATCTCACAGTTTGGCATATTGCGAACTATACCTCACCTTTGCATACCTGTTTCGAAAATTCGACGTTCGTGAGGATTTGAACAGGTGAGAACACGTGACGTAATATACTTGTAACTTACCTTTTGCTGATCACTGATTTTGCGACTGGTCGATTTTTATAGGCCTGCTGACTTGACATGGTCAGAACACTTTCTGCCCTACTTTCAAGGACAGCATCTTCATGTCTATTGTGTTCCACGATCAGAATGATTTCCTTCGTATCCCATTTTGGTTGTTTCGATGCCTGTTGCGATTCGGTCGATTGCACGGCGCTGCAGCAGTGGTCCCCACGCTCAGTAGAATGCCTTTTTATCTTTGCCACACGTGTATGAGCTTCTATGAAGCCTGCCGTACTGCCCAAGACTGGTGATGGGCCGGATTGTATGAGTGCTGCAGATGATATTGGGCCTGAAGAAGCCTGATAACATGTTGGCCATGTCGTTGGCATTCTGGTTTGTTGTAAAATACGAGTGGATTCAAGTTGGAGTGCGAGAGCGATGCGACGGAAGTTCCTGGGTGACGTGTAGTGTTGTTCTGGTCCGGTTTGGTCCGGTTTGGTCTCACTTCGTACGGTTTGGGTAGTTCCCCGGTCGGTTTACCATTGGTTTGGCTCAAGGAACCAGTTATATGACTCGGTTTCATGGTTCAAATGGTTCAAGTCACGGTTTACAGGTCAAAAAAGGAAATCCCATGATTCCCATCCCACCAAGACGCGCTCTTGCACGATACACCAATAATCTGCACATGTTGCACATTGTCACATCAAGACTAGTGTAATGAGTATTCTGTAGTCCAATTTTAGACTCTATTTAGAAGGTTGTGTAATTCTTGTGCAAATGAATCTGCGTCTTCAGGACGGCTATCTGCCTCCTCAAGCACCTTCAGTTCAGCTTCTTTTGCCATTCCCTCTGTGAAAATGAGCCGGCGTTTCTTCAGAGCAAATTTAAGTATCTGTAATGCCTCCATCAACTCCGGGGATATTTTGTTTTGACGTGCAGCATCTGTGATAGCACTTGAAGAGAACACACGCTCACAGGGGACAGCAGAACCTTGAATGGGCAGAATGTCCATGGCAAGACGAAAGATTGTTGGAAATCGGTGCTGGTTTTGCTGAGTATGCATCAGTCAATATAAGAAAGAAAATCAGAGTATGGCACCCACCTGCCAATATCAGATAGAGTCCTGGTCAACTCGCAGATCATTCAAATACCACGCAAGTTCTTCATCAAGAGATGCATAGCTGAAAGGAGAAAAATCAGGATCAGATTGCCAATCTGATTCATCCTTGGGCTCGGAGTCAGAGTTAAGAGCATCATCAGCCCAAGAATGGGCCAGAGTGGGTTGTGTCTGAGGAACAAAAGCTGGAGGTGAGTCAGATACAGGTGTATATGAGCTAAGCTAAGAAGCACAAAGTGATGTTAGTTGTCCTACATTCACAAATAATGGCGCAAAGATATAGTTACATAGGTAAGAATCCTGGCCTTGATTTGAGGAATGTCTGCAGGTGTGTGCTTTCAGTACCAGTCAAGCTTTATTTTGGGGTTCACAACTGTATAGCATATTTACGATCAGAC
>QFEZ01001168.1:0-17027 GCA_003316425.1 Russula lepida
TGCACTGGTAGTTGAGGATGAGACCAAGCCTGGTATAAAAGGCCTGATGCCTGTCCATGTCATGCTCTTCTTTTCTTTTCTCCATCAAGGAAAAGTATATCCGTGTGCCCTAGTGGAATGGTTCAAGAAATATGGTGCCCACCTGGACAAGGAAACCAGGATGTGGAGAGTCAGGCCAGACATGGTAGGACATCATCGACTGACGACAGTAATACATCTGGATTCTATTCTACGAGGTGCACACTTATTACCAGTTTTTGGTGGGGCAACACACCTACCATTTGATTTCCATTATTCATACTCATTAGACGCATTTGAGGCTTACTTTATCAATAAATACGCAGACAATCAAATGTTTGAAATATGCTCTTAACCATTCAATATACATGCATTGTAATTACTAGGCGTTACCACTGCAGCAATCAGCGATGCCCATGTTACTTAGGTCCAGGACGATTTGTACCTAACCCTAACAGAGAGTCGGGTTGACGTAGACGAGGCGGCAATCAATATTTGGTGGCAGAATTGGGCATGGACTTGGGCAAACACAATCCAGACTTGATGGAGTTGGGGTTCACCTTCGTGATTTGGGGGAGTTGGCAGAATTGCCATATCTTGGCAGTTTTGCCAAGGTGCCCAATAGAGTCAAATACGCCAAATTGCCCCAAGTCACACCAAGTCGCGCCAACTCACGTGTCATCTTCCTGATGACTTAGGGGCAGTGTGGGACTCAGATCACACGTCCTTCAAGGGCAAGGCACCATGGACTTCTACCCACTAAAACCTCACAATAAAGCCAGTCGTTGGGGAGGTCCAAGGACTGCCTCAGAATCGGTTCCCAGGTTTTTTATCTAGTCAGGTGGTTCATTCATCACGCAGTTGAGGACAAAGGGGTTCCAGGCTTAGAAGGGTTCAGACTCAGCTTCCTTTCATGCTCGCGTGGTGGGGTGTCGGTGGCTTGTTAGAGTTGGGTTGTCGAGGTTGGGGGTGGTGTTGACTGCGTGTTCGTGCGCTATTCTACAGTAGCAGTGATAGGTCTATTGTAGGGTGAGCGCAGTGTGCAGGGCGGTGGCAGGACACATAGATAGTTAGGACTTAAGTTTGCCACGATGGGCAAGGAGTAAATGCACAGATAAGTAGGTGATGGTGGTCCATCGTCGGTGTATGTATTGTTCGATAGAACATGTAGGGGGCCGGTGGTGACCGAAGGCAGGGTGACAGAGGCACTACATTGTAGACGCCTCCTGTTGTCGAGTCCCTGGCTATCCTTGCCCACGGATCCTGGCCGTGGGAATCTCACACCATGGTGATGGTAGCGGTTCAAGGGGCCCCCATTTCATTTTATTTTCATAACTTGGTTGAATGTGCCCGGTCCGTCCTTCCCAGCTTGCGTGCCCAAATTTCAGTTTTTCGGTACAACATTTGCTCGCCTTCTCCCTGTCTCTGTACGTTCGCCTCCTATGCCATACTCGGTTTCTAGGTTTCTCTGCAACCGCCAATCCCCTTCATTCCCTATAGAAGAGCATATGTCTTCGTTGTCTTTTTCGACCTTGGTTAAGATGCACCGTGTGGGTTTTCATTGTCGATCTCATCTACGTTGTTGCTCAGGTCATGCCCACATTATGTTCACTCTCATTTGTCACCGTACATCTTCTCGGAGCATCACCTGTCCTGTGTCTTCTCTTCCACTCTCCCAATTAATGTCATACTTTTCTTGATAATTTGGTCAGATGCCCCCATAAATCTTTTCCCCATCTATCGTGTTCTTTTAATCCACTGCGTTAAACTCCAAGCTTTTTCTGCGGCGTTCTGTATCTAGCATGCTCTATCAAGTCCCTGATCGGGTTGACAACCGTTCCGCACAGGAACGTTTGCGTGCTCTCACCATGTCAAAGTGCACCTCCACGATAATTCTAAACAAAACATGAATCATCAAACTCTTATCAATTAGTTTCTAACAACTATCTGAGAGTTACTATCTGAGAATTCTGCATGTAGCAATCTCACCCTGCTAGTTAAAGACAAATGATGACAAACTGTCCATGTCATCCAAATTGGTGAAAAAAACCAAATTGGTTGACAATCTAGGCAAGACAAATCGAAATGAATCAGCAACTCTGCTGTTTGGGGCATTCCAACAGCAAGCTTTCCTATGATATCGGGCTATTGCGACTTCACCGAGTACTTTAACACGCAGCAGATAATCTTTGATCTGACATTCTGCGTAGGTATATTGCTTCATTTCTTTTTTCCACCTGAGCCAGAGGACGACCGATATACTATCCTCTGGACCTCTGCTTAGGGCGACTTTGCTGGCCTCACTTGGAACCCGTCCAGCTGTGCATCTCTGTCCCCGAACTGCTCAGCCTGTGAGTAAATTTGTGTTATCCGTTGACATATGACCATATTTCAATGGTATTTGTTAGATGTCGACAATAATCCGAATGCTTTCTCTACTGCAATTTGAGAAATTAACAAATTGAGCGTGTACGTGCCTTCTTGACTGCTCTTTTAACGGAAGCCTTCTATTGTCGTCATCATCCTGTTTGTCACTCCGTGTGCGCCAGTGTTCCCGCTGGCCGTTGTGCACATTCACCGTTCATCCTGCCTTGCATTCGACCTTTTTTTGTATAAGAATTTAACCTTTCTCTGTTTGGGGAGGTCGAACAAGCCAAATACTGTAGTTGGCATACTTTTCCAAAGCGTTATACCAGTATAAATTTTCTCGGCGTACACAACAACAAAAGCAACGTTCTCATTCGGGCGGGTGGATAAATTGCAACACGAGTCCGAAGTGATGAAATTGCATCGATAGATGAAAGCAAGTTGACAGCAAAGCAAAAGTATATCACATGAAAATCAATCCGATAGATACCTTCTACATAATCTCATCCAACGTCATCTCTCCCTCTGCCAGCGGCGGCAAATGCTTATCGAAGTCCTCCGAGCCACCACCAACTCGGAGAACCTGCGCTGACGGTGGCCCAGACGCGACGACATTGTTGTTATTGTGGTTGACTTTTTCGCTCTGTGTGACGGGAACGAGAGGCATGCGCCCAACGCGGATCCTTGCGGTCGCCCGTGGTACATTCTTGCCCTCCGCGGCAGGCACAGAGAGATACAAGCTCAGTTCGCGACGAAGGCTCTCGATCTGTGCACCTGCGGCGTCGCGTTCACGCGTTGCAACAATGAGCATCTAAAAAAGTGAAAAAAATTAATTATTTTAAAAGTCAGAATCAATGTCTTGGTGATGCGTTCTGTGTCGTGTTTTAAACACTTCACAACGCAGACGCACCTGCTTCGTTTCGGCTAGCTCGCGACGCACACGATCGAGGTAGACGATACGCTGCGCGGGATTGTTGTGTCCTAAGATTTCGGCGTTAAATTGACTGAGTCTGTTGGCTTCGCTCTCGGCGAGCTGGTTCCGTGCGGCCAGAACTCCGACTTCGTCCAGCAATTTATGATATGCGTCTCGATACCGCTCAGCGTCTGTCAGATCAGCTGTCAACCTAAAATACAAGTGTCTCGGCGTCAGCACAGGTTGACAAGCTGAGAAAAATTTGATCTCACTGGTTGATCTCCGCTCTGAGCTCCTCCTCTGCGACTTTGCTCTGCTGCAAGTTCGTTGCGAGCTTACTGGCCGTCTCCTTCTCCTTCTGGAACGCTTGCTTGTGTGCTGTCGTCTGTTCCTTATTCTGGGACTTGACGTCCTTGATCTCCTGCAAGAGCGCCGCCTCTCTCGCTTTAACAGCGCTAAGCGAGCTGGAGGTCTCCTCGAGTTGCTTCCGCATCGACTCCATACCTGTTCGTACGGCATTCAGATCCGCACTCGTAGCGTCCTGAACAGCCTTCGCGGTTTGTAGCTCGACCGCCTGCGTCTGCGATACAAGTAGTTCCGCATCCAGATCTGTGCGAATTGTAGCGTACGACGCTTCGAGCTCGCCACACAGACTAGCGTAGAACCTTGCAAAACGTCGCTCGCTAGAAGAAAGAGTTTGCTGAATCTTAAGCTCGGAGAGTAGATGCTCCTTCTGCGCGGTGGCCAGAGTACCAACGACCAGCGCGTGCACGGAATCAGTGCGGCTACTGCAGAAATCTGCCTGCATGTCTTCCAATGCGACTTTGTACCAGTTATTGTCCTCCTCGGCGGCGCGCAGCTCATCCTCCAGCAGACTGTTCGCATCCTGAGTTTGGCGTATGAGACTTGCTAGTTCCACCACCTGTGCCTCGGTATTGGCCAGTCTGCGCTCAAGCCGGAAAGTATAAAACTGCAGTGAGTGATGCTCGTGCCGCAGTTGGTCGTGCACCGTCTTGGCCACCGTCTCCGAAACCAGTTTGCCGTAGTGCGTCGCCGCTTGAAGAAGCATGTCGCGCAGCGCTTCCAACTGCGCTACGAGTTCTTCCCTCTGCGCCTCGCCTTGTCTCCGATCCGCATCCCATCCTGCCCTGACTTGTGCAGTTTCCGCTTTGGTCTGTTCGAGCTGTGTTTGAGCCTTGGTGCTCTCGCCTGATCGCTTCCTTTCTTCTTCCGTTTTCGCGTACGCCGCATCGCGTAATTTTGACTCAACGTCTTCTCTACGCTGCTTCTCTTGATTTATAGCCCTTTCGAGTTCCGCGATACGTTTATCACGCGCTTTCAACTCGTCGCGGCGAGCGGCGTTCGTAAAATCCGAGGTTTGCATCGAGCGAGCTGCATCATTATATTTTGTTTGGAGCCCAGCACGCTCGGTCTCTGCGACACGTAGTTTTGCTCGCAGATCCTTAATTTCAGATTGGTCCGTAAGCGCGCTCCTCCTCAAGTCCTGGATCTTCGTATCCTGCGCATCTACTTGCTTCTTCATTTTGTCAATTCGTGTCAACTGGTCTGCATTACTTCTCTTTACAGTTGAGAGCTCTTTCGTGACGTTGGCAAGGTCGGCCTGATGCTATAGGACAAGAGTCAGGTGACTGCAGACACGAAAGAAATAAGGAATCAGACTTGTTTCTTTTCATCAGCATGAATCTTCTCTAGCTGTTCAAGTTTCCGCTGAAGTGCCGCATATCTATCCCTGTGGGCTTGCGCGCTCTCCTGCATCCTGAAGTAGGCGATGAAGGTGTAGTGGTAATTACGAACTAAAGGAGCAAACAAAAACAATCAAACGCGTCGCGTCTGCTCATCACGTGCCTGCGCGACCCGAATATTTCCCACCAACTCCTCGCTTCCACTTATTATTAATATTGCTGTGTTCAGCCTCTTCATCGCCCGAAATGACCCTCTTCAGTCGCGGAGATACCATGTATCCAGACTCTTCCAGCTCTTGCACGGCCACGGCATACCGTGCATCCTTCTCCAACACACATCGTTGAATGATTGCCTCATACACCGATAATGGTGGGTAAAGCTTTTCTGCCTTCATCTCTTCCAGGTAGAAGAAAGCGTCCTCGTAAGTCTCTCCTGTGAGACACAGAACGATTATCCTTTCGTACGTCCTTGCATCTGGCTTGATTTTCGCCTCCTTCATATCCGCGATGAGTCGATTGCCCAGCTCTCGGTGCCGCGCGACAATGCAGCCCGAGAGCAGGAAGTGATACGTGTCGAGTGTCGGCTTGACGCCTAACTCTGCACATATTTGATATGTTCCAAAGGCGCGTTGCAGATCCCCCAGAGCAACCGACGCCCGGATGACGACATTGACAGCCGAGATATTGACTGTCTGACCCTCGGAGTGAAGAGCTTCGAGCGCATCCCAAGCGGCATCCACAGCATCTGTACTGGCACAAATTGCCTCGAAAATAGGGTGTGCAGTGTTAGAGTTTGGCTCAATCTTTTGTTGGCTCATCAGAGTCAGAGTTGAAAGCGCTTCCTTGATACGGTTTGTCCGGCAGAAGGATTCGATGATGGGAGCAAAGTGATATTCCCGTAGATCAACGCCAATGGCTTGCAGAACACGGAGGACGTCCATAGCTAGTTCGGGAAGTCCATGTCGGCCAGCAGTATGGAGTACCTCCACAGCGCACCCCTCATCTGGCAAAACCTTGAGTTCGTCTGTAACTTTGGGCCAAAGATGGAGGACACCGTCTTTCTGAGTAACACATTACTTGGTAATTAACGCATGTCATGGACGACTTGGAGTAGCACCCACATAAAGACACTCTGAAGAAGAGAGCAGGCAGGACGCCCAGACGTGCGTACCCAGTCTACGGACGGAAGAAGCTTCAAAATTATCGGCTAGTTCCAGCGCGAGACGCGGCATTCTTTTCTGGGCAGCTAGGGTGATCACGCCCTCTGCAGTTCCAAGTGTGGGCGTTAAGCCGCGACCTTCCATTTCAACCAAGAGCTTGAACGCCATTTCCAAGTTTGAGTCATTTAGATGTCGTTGGATATGTAGCGCATATGTGCCTGAGGTATGCTTCATGCCTGCGTCCTCTATCATTCTGAGCACAGACCAAGTGGCTTCGTGGCGCGCGCGACGAACAGCCTGTATATTAAGATAAATTTTTCAGTCACACCTCTAAAAGAGGGACATGTCGTGCGCACCTGCAAAAGAAACTTATACGTTTCAATGTTGGGGTTAATCCCAAATGCCTTCATATCGTCTACAAGAGCCCAGGCCTCGTAGTCCATGGCATGCTTCCCAAAATGTTCCATCGCCAGGTTATATGTTAGAATATCCGGTTTAAGCCCGAGTTCCTTCATTTCTTTCAGGGTCTTTACGAGCTGCAGGGAGCGACCGGTATCAACAAACTGCCCGAGCCTCAGATTGAAAGTCGCAGTTCTAGATGATGGCGCGGGGTATGGCTCAAATGGCCGTGAGCCTTTTCTGGCTCCAAGCATGAGTTGTACTTCGTCCCTCGCAAACGTACGACCGCGTTTTGAATGATCCCGGGGAGGAGGATGTCTTTGCAAGTGTCGGGAGGGAAGTCCTGATTGACGCATGGTTATACAGGAGCTAGCAGGAGTTTATAGTAAAAAATACCATTTGAGTACTGTGCCACTGGCACATCTATTGCTTGTGCGGCAATGCGCTTCCGAGAGAGTGAAAGGGCCGACCTTGGGAGCATGAGCGGATGAGCCGTGGAGCGGTGGTGTGGTTGAGCGATTCCGTGTGCACGTGACTGTGAGACAGTTTTGCTGAGGGGCGCGTTGGTTCACTTTCCACTCCGCTCCACGATCCCGTCTCCCCTTCATAGCGCTTGACGCGTCTCCTTTCTCTTTCTTAATTATGGTACGTTGTTGCCTTGGCTTGGCCAATGTGAATCCCCTTCACATATAGTGTTCTAGTTCTATTCTGAAGCTATCTTATCTCGTCGTGGGCCTCTTGCCAAAGTATGGCTTGCCGCACACATGGAACGAAAGCTCTCCAAAGCCCAGACTCTCCAAACTGACATAGAGCAGTCAGTTGGTGCGTGCTTCTGCACTCTTGCATTCCTATTGCGTTTGCTCAATGGTGATTCTGTACAGACGCAATCATGGGTCAGGAGGTTGAGATCATGGCACTCCGGCTGAGTGGTCAGCTGCTTCTCGGTGTTGTGCGCATCTACAGCCGAAAGGCCAAGTACCTGCTTGACGACTGCAATGAAGCCCTTTTAAAGATCAAGATGGTATGTCTACTTAACTATTCGAGATTACAAGTACTGATCTGTCCCGCACAGGCCTTCCGACCGGGTGTCGTAGACTTGACAGAAGATCAACTTGCCGTTAGCCGCAATGCCATCACACTCCCTACCAGTAACCTTGATCTCGACATTCTGCTCCCAGACATAAACTGGTGAGCCGTCTGCTATTGTTCCCTATATAACCTCCTCATGGTTGCTAGGGATATCGACTTCGAGGATCGGGAAATTCAACCCCGGGCTCATCATATGGCCCGTCAGGCCGATATTACACTTACGACAGCCGATGACCTCCAGTACGGTGTCGACGACGGTGGATATGGTTTCGACCTGGGACCGTCAGATGGCATTGGATCACAGGATTATGAGGTTGATCTTGGATTGACTTTTGGGGATGAACCCGCGACTCCACATGAACGCAGCGATGCCGACGACATGAGTGTCGAAGTGGGTCGAGATGCAGCACCGCCACGAGAACCGCGCGAGTCTCTCGATTCGCACCTTCTTAAGCAAGGTGCGGACGAACTCGAAATGCTCTCTCATCATAGTCGAGCTCCATCGGAACATCCCTTCCGCGATGTCATGGATTTCGGTTTCGGCCCCGAAGAGGGTATGAACATTGATCTCGACCTCGACTTTGGTGATCGTGTTGTTAGCGAGGGAGGCAAAACCCCGGAGCAAACCCGATCCCCCTCTAGAGCCTGTGCGTAGTCTGAGTTGCCCATTTTCGTGTCCCTTCTTACACTAGGCCTAGCTTCGCCGTTGAGTGAAGTACCCGTTACTCCACCCGCGGATGTTGAGATGGAAGCTCCGGTTGTGGTTGTCGGAGAACAGCAGCTAGAACAACCCGTTGAACCAGTGGCGGAGGAGAAGCGCAAGCGTAAAAAAAAGCAAATCTTTGATGATCTCACTGAGCTGGACGGTCGAGGCCGCGGTGGTCTAGGACCGCTCAATGCCATGGATGTCTCTTCCATCCTGACTGATCACCAATACCTTCCGCGCTCCTCTGTCGTCATGCGCCTCCTCGAAATTCGCGAGGATCCCATAGCACACTTCTTACCGACCAAGGTGACGCCAAATGGTACATTCTTCTTCGCTGGACCTCCAGGAATCGCTCCTGAACTACAAGAGATGTTTATGCGTCCCGTCGCAAAGTACGTCCCATCCAGCAAGCGCCGAGGGGAATCGCCGGAAAAGCCCCCAAGCAAGCGCGCGCGGGTTGGACCAGAGGGCGAAGGTAGTGTGGTCGAGGACGATGGCGAGCCCGGACAGGCGCGCCGTGCCAGTGTTGCGCCAAGCCAAGGCGTTGGTAGCGAGATGCTCGGCCGTGAAAGCATCGGCCCGGGATTCGAGTTCGACAATACTGGGCTTGGGATAGAGGACTTCCAGATGGACATAGGCGGAGAGGATCTACCACCTGTAGAGCTCATCCGCGAGAAATCAGTCGCACCCTCAGAGCTTACTCGGGTGTCCCGGGCGAGCACCCCTGCATTCGAAGAAGGCGAAGAAACCTATGCGGACCTTGAATGTCCAATAGTGGCTTTTGATACGAAGGCTTCCAGTCAGGTGTCAGAATCGGACAGCACGGATGGGAAGGGTTACAGCAAGAACACGATCCGCGCTCTCGGTATCGTCCGAAAGGAGCTGGAGCCTGTCGAAGGCGAGGAGAAGGTCATGAGTTTCAAATACATGGCCACAAAAGTACGTTTTTTTTTCACGTACATCAGATGTACTGTGCGTATCTTAACCGCGGGCTGGGTTGCAGGCTACTCGTCGGGCTGCGGCAGCTTTCTTTTTCGAGCTCCTCGTCCTGGGTACGCGCGACTGCGTCCAACTGTCTCAACCAGCGCCATTTGAGAACATCGAAGTTCGCCCAAAGACCAAACTGTGGGATCGTCAACGGCACGGATCTATTGCACCATCTATATCGTCATCTATGGGCCTGTAAACAAGAGCACGGCGAACCTTGGTTTTGGATGTGACCTTAGTTTTTTTACGATCTTTATTTTTGTACACAACCTCCGAAACTAGCGATACCTCCTCCCCTCTTGCTTGCTCTTGCTTTGTACTTTTTCTCTTTTCAGACACATTGCTTTTAGTCGCTACTTACGCTATTATTTGTTTTCTGTTTTTCGTTTGCTTGGTAGATAGTGAATTTGTATCGTCGCACCTGTCATTCCAGTAAGTACCTTAGCCCTGGTACAAACAGCATCCTTCGCGAGGGTCTCGTAGAGTTGCGACCTAGCTGTTGTTGACGCTGTGGGTGTACAACAACTTCCCAGGTGTCCGATGAGACCACGTTGATCCGTCAATGCTGTAAACCCGATTCAAGGGTTCAATCACTCGATGTCGGAAGTATCTATCGTTGCCGGAATTAGCATACCAGCAGATAGTAGTAGGCTAGGAGAGATCCAACCTCGCTGTTAAGACAGCATTTCAGCCCGTAGGCGCAGGCAGTACTGTAATACTCGTGACGTACGGTACTTGTAACTGAAACAATACCTGCGAGTGAGTAAAACTCGCAGCAATACGAAATCAAAGTACTGTATTACAGTAGATTACAGTAATGTTGCTGGCAAATTCACCCTTCCTTCCGTTGATCGGATAACTTCCGTAATTATTACCGGTAAAGATCATTTTGCCGAGAATGACATGACGAATGGAACCGCAGTGCGCCATATGACTTATGCGGGATCTACTGTAATTGTACTAGTACTGTACTCGAGAATATTCTCTCTAATGGCCCCATTGTTCAAGAAACCCACCCGCGTCACTGTTACATAATGTGTAAAGTCCAAAAACAAACAAACAAGCAAAACAAAGTAGAGACAGCGAGACCAGGTAAACCCTCTAATGATATAGTGCAAAAGGTCGAGAGAATGAGTGTCAATTGGAGCCCCCTTGGGTAGTATATACGCGCAAGCTATTGACAACCCAATAGGCCTCGCTGAAAGTGGACGGGTTGTTGTTCACGTCTAAGGAAAGTGAGTCTGGATGAGCATGGTAATTGATCGTCGTATGCCAATGGACGCTTACAGTCTACGCAAGAGCCCGGGCCACATCCAGACGAGGGCCAAGTATTGCCAGCCCAGTCGCCCTATGCAAAAGTATGCTCAGTCGTGCTCGGGCAACAAGTACAAGAGCAGTTGTAAAAACAGGGAACTTACACAAAATGTGAGGTCGAATACTAGCTGGTGCGCGTCAAAGTGTTTCTCGTAGTCGCAAAGGCCCGGACACATGGGGAAATCAGCGGCCGGTTCACCCCAAGTAAAGTCTGGGTAAAGCGATCCTCCTCCCGATCCGCACTCGCGTATCTCGGGTGGCACGCTGACGCTATCTCGCGGCCAGAAGTACATCCGAATGCCGAGCGATGGCGATCGCACCGTGACGAAGTATCCACCATTGTTCATATTGAACGCCGGGCCATAAGAAGGACCACTGGAGGATTCGGAAACACCACATCCTGCATTACTGTTGACGGAAGTGTCGCAGTTGGTACCGAGGGTAGTTCTGTAGGGAATGTTTTAAAAAAAAGGAGAAAAAAAAGGGTATGAGCGTGTACACGGAAAAGGGACCTACCCAGACTGCTGACGCTGAGAATCGGAAGGCATTTGACACCCTGGGGTAGTATGCAAAGTGGCTTGATTGTACTGTTGCTTATTGACACCTGCACCCCCGGAGAGTACGCGTCTGAGGAACTCAGACATACTGTAGACGAAAGACCAGAAGCATACCTTCGATTATGTCAATTTCCCCGCCGTTCGGCCACGGACCTTTCTGGCTCAGAGTCCAAAAGGCGGGCCAGGTAGCACAACCCGAAGGCATGTGCGCGAGATCCAACACGATCACCGAGTCGCCATAGGCGCTCTGCGAAGAGATGCGAACACTATTGCGCCCACGAGCGGCGGGGTCAACTATGGACCAATCGTCGGCACGCATAACGAATGCATTGTTCTCCACTGAGAAAGCCCCGGTTAAAATAATGACCCTGATAGCAAGAGGAACGTGGAGAGGCGTGAGAAAACGTACCATATGACAGGTTTTTTGCCTTAGCATCCGCTTGGTTCACGTAGTTGACGCGGCCGTGGGTCGGGTCGTCCTCGGTCTCCCAGGTCCAGCCCTGGAAGAAGTCCTCGCCGGCCCACTTGTCCTTGAGATAGAAGGTTGCACTAGCGCATTGTATGAGAGCGAGCAAAAGAGCGGCGAGGAATGGAGAGCCAGTACGCATCGTCGAGATACGTTGGGCAGAGAGGGATTAAAAGAGGGCGGTTTCGGATAGCGTGTAGCACGTAAAGGAGAGACGCGAATAGAGCGAGGGACACGGTGCCAGCCGTATAACGGACTGGAAGACGGAGGGAGGGCGGTTTAGCTAGAGAATGTGAGCCAAGACGGCCAGTTATTAACGATACGGATGGTTTATATCGGGGAAAACTGACAGGGAACCGCCCGCATTTTGGCATTGGCATTGGATTCCATGGAGCTGAAGTTTAGATAGCGGCTGCCACGGACAGGCGAACCGTGGCCCGACAAGCGATGTCACAACTCTGTGCTTTAGCTGAATTGGGCCGGAAGCGTCATGTGACGTACGCGTCCTGCCGCGCGATGTCGACCTGTATCGTCACATCGTGTGCATTGTATCACATCCATAGAAATGAAAAACGGCATTGACATGTGTCATACAGTAAATGCCCACGGAGGATTAATTAGAAGACTCTTCACACCAAGTCTACTTTTCCCTCGGTAACGTCGTCAGGTACGGACACCTTGACGGACACACAACCCCCTCGTGGATCTATGAAAGCTATGGACGATTATGACTGAGTTCCTCTTGCGAGGTCCTGTGTGCGGCGTTAGATCGATAATAGTTAGGAGATCTCCCTGTGAGATCTGCACTGGCACACATGAATAGGCATAGAACTTAGGCATTACTGCAAGTTCCCGCTTGGATGTAATGTGTGGCGCGCGCCAAATGCGAAGACGGGTAAACGTGGACCGGTGAACGGTGAACGGGCTCTCATTCCAAATTAGGAATTTAGTTAAGTCTGACTCGGGTAGTTCTAGTGGCTCCTCGGTCCGTTGACCAACGTCTCAATGGCCTCGTATTATCGCGTCGACGGGTTCGTTGTGGAAGAGTGTTGGTAAGCGTGCGATCTTTTGTGTTTTGATGCCCGCAAATGTTGAGAGGCTAGGAAAATAACAATTGCATTCCAGATACGACCTTTGGAGGAATAAATACTACATATCAGTGCCAAATCCATGCATACCAGTGGAGAATCTCATGACTCGAAAGTCTTGACTACTCAACTCATTAGTGACGCGTTGACAGTCTCAACTCCCGAGCATCCTTTACTCGGAAATTTATCGGCGCATTATCTCATCTACACCAGGCTCAACTGGGTTTTCTGAGCATTTCCATGGCAGCATTACCTTGCAGAGATACCCTAAAGATTCGGACTGTGAAAGCAAGGAGTATTTGAGCCTCCTTCATTTACCACTTTCCTCCAATTCCAATCCATTTCTTGCCGTACAAATCCGAGTCCACTGCAAAGCGTATTCGGCACACAATGCGATTCACGACCTGGAACGCCTTTATCGTCTCCACCTTTTCCCTACTGTCACTCATACCTCCGGTCGCCAACGCTGCCGATTATCCCGTCACGATCACAAGTCCCGTAGCTGGAGAGAAACTCTATCCCGGAATGTCTATATCTGTTGACTGGTATGTGGTAAAGAAAGAGTGTCCGAACACAGCGTATCATCGTGGGTCTTTGATGTGGGTATTACTGCAGGACCATCGGCAACGACCAGACGTTGGATTTACCTAACGCATACTGTGACATAGCACTGATGCGTGATGATACTGTCACTCAAGCTTGCAGTGCGTGCCGCCAGGACATTCAGCCGTCGATTTGAAGACTAACTCCTCATATGATACAGTAACATTCTTGAATGGCAAAGTTCCCCTTGCGGGTAAATCATCGAGTGGCCTAACTATTCCGAATACGAATGCCTCTAAGGCATATTATATAAAGTGTAAGTGCAAATTAACTTGTTTCGAACTCCGTACATGTTCGCCTTACGCTACTCCCCATAGTGATATCGCTGGACTGGCAGACCACCTATGGCGTTGGCGCTTTTTTCGAGATCGCTAATTCTGCAACTTAACTTACTCGGACGTGGATGGTGAAAGTAAGGGGTTGGAAGCATACTTCGTCGCTCATTTCCTGTCACCGTACTATTTTACCCACGCGGACTCAAATGGATCGTCTTTGAATGTGTTTACTATAGTCTAGTCGGCAAGCTTTGGTATTTATCGGCATCGTCTTTCCCTCTTCGACACTCGTACTCACCATTTCGTGTGACACTAGGGCTGCGCACCGTACCGTAACGGGTTACGGCCGTATTTTTACGGCTCACTACGGGTATGTCCCGCCCGGACCCATACCATAAGTTTAACCAGAGAAGGGCTATACGGGTATGGTATGGTAGCAGTACGGCCGTAAACAGTTGGTATGGGACGGAGTAACTTACTTATATCTTAAAATATGAGTAACGATGCACAATGTGGACAGCGGGTCCACAGGTGCAACTGCCGAGTCAATAGGACGATGGGAACACATGCAACAGAGTAAAAGAGAAGAAGGCACAGCAAAGCGAGCATGACAACAAGGGTGATGATGGAAGAGAGGCGATGCAAGAAAATCTGCCAAATCGTATTTGGTAGTAAGAGGGTTGGCGTCGGAGATGGGTAGGTGAACGCATCATCATTGAGTCAGCGCACGATGACACATGATGATTTCTGCTGTGAAATAATACAGGATTTTTAAGTGGACGACAGGGCAAATCAACGACACCATCAGGAAGATGACACGTGAGTTGGCGCGACTTGGTGTGACTTGGGGCAATTTGGCGTATTTGACTCTATTGGGCACCTTGGCAAAACTGCCAAGATATGGCAATTCTGCCAACTCCCCCAAATCACGAAGGCGAACCCCAACTCCATCAAGTCTGGATCGTGTTTGCCCAAGTCCATGCCCAATTCCGCCACCAAATATTGATCGCCGCCTCGTCTACGTCAACCCGACTCTCTGTTAGGGTTAGGTACAAATCGTCCTGGACCTAAGTAACATGGGCATCGCTGATTGCTGCAGTGGTAACGCCTAGTAATTACAATGCATGTATATTGAATGGTTAAGAGCATATTTCAAACATTTGATTGTCTGCGTATTTATTGATAAAGTAAGCCTCAAATGCGTCTAATGAGTATGAATAATGGAAATCAAATGGTAGGTGTGTTGCCCCACCAAAAACTGGTAATAAGTGTGCACCTCGTAGAATAGAATCCAGATGTATTACTGTTGTCAGTCGATGACGTCCTACCATGTCTGGCCTGACTCTCCACATCCCAGTTTCCTTGTCCGGGTGGGCACCATATTTCTTGAACCATTCCACTAGGGCACACGGATATACTTTTCCTTGATGGAGAAAAGAAAAGAAGAGCATGACACGGACAGGCGTCAGGCCTTTTATACCAGGCTTGGTCTCATCCTCAACTACCAGTGCACAGTCACACTGTGGACCTGTGTTTCTCCACGAGTGGGTTGACCGTATGCGCTCACGCCGCATACCTCAAAGTCCAGATTCATCACTTGGAGCATAGAATGTTGTGGTCGCTGAACTGTATACAGAGATTTTCGTGTGGATCTCGGGACACTTGAACAATGAAATTTCGTTTGCTGATGGGCCGTTGGGAAATAACTGGTCATGAAGGAAGCGGCGTGTAAGATCCACAAGTTCTGGCCTTTTGATATGCTTTGCCAGTCCTGCGAGGTCGCGAGGAACCTTTCGTTCTGATGCCAAAAGTCAGTATAGCCCTAATGTCAGACCTTGGGACGTACGACGTGTTCTTGCTAATGTTACTGTGCCTGTCACATATTCATCTATCGGTCCTCCGTCTTCATCTTCTTCAGGCATCAATACAGGTTTTGGTGGGGGTGCACGGGAAGGGGGGAGCAAGCCTCAATGCACGAATTCATTGCGTGCGGCATTGAGCTTGTCAAGTTGTTGGTTTGTGAGCAACATCTGCCCCAATGCGTTGTGACGGTTCGAGCGTCGCCATGGGCGTTTGATGGCCGTGATGTGTCGTGACTCGGTGATAGATGAGCAGAGTCCAGCTGGGGCACCAAATTCACGGATTTGATGAGGATAATGAACAATTGAATGTTGACGTGGAAGGGAGAACCCAGTCGGTCGCACTCCATGGACACGAAAAGTTTCACGATATTTGTGAAAGCGCGCAATTGCCTTTTCTAGATCAGCGATGGTGCTTTCGTTGATGTCAGCGCGGCGTGCTAGGTAACACACATCTAGAAATGCAGCGACAGATTGCACCATTTCAGTGGGTACATGGCCTGAGATAGCAGGCAGGTACACCTATAAGATCAAAGTTGTGAGGGAATGTCATTGTGTTCTAAGTATACGTGCCTTCATTAATGCCTTTGAATCATCCCCTGTCCATTGCTTGAACCGCCTTCCTTGGGGAAACCGATGAAGACCTGGGAATGGAGGTGCAGCCGCTATACTGGCATCACCGCAAAATCGTTAGTACAAAATTTAGAGATATACAGATCTCTCTTACCGCCAATCAATATCATCCAATATTACATTGGCACGAGTCTCTCCATGTGTTATATGTAGGTAGTCACCAATCCATTCAACAAGGTGATCTTTGAATATTCCTTTGATAAGCTGGTGCAGTATATCGGGTGCAATCATCTCGTGGATGTCCGCACGAGGAAAGTGGACAGTGAAAGGCTAGGCCTTTGTGAGATAAACAGGAAACAAGCAGAGTAAGATGCACTGTGATTTCGTCATTGATGCCATATTCGTCCCACAGCAACTTTGAATTTATGATCTCCTTCAGTCTCTTAGTGTGTTCGTGACTTCAACGACCTGCGGGACAATCGAGGCTACTGTGAAATGCTGTGCACCTATAAATAAGAAGGTCAGTAATATTATCCTTCATTGCATAGCGATGGCTTATACTTGGGGCACCAGTATTGAACTACCCCCGTCAAATACACTTGCTCTGGGTAGTCCGCAATATATGATGCTAAATCATAGATTACTCGTCGGAAATGCCCATCTGGACATTGACGAATCACAGGAGTTAACATTCCTGGCTTGAGAGGGCTGAGAACAGCGGCAATGCTATCATGATACATCTGACGCTTGAACCTTCGGAATCTGATATTGTCATCAAATTTCCTGTCGGCTTGTATATGAATCAGAACATGGTGATCTAGTACCAATCAGATCGTACCTTTTGGGATTGCAAGAAAAGCAATTGGTATCACCGCATTTTGATGCGCGTGGTGTACAGTGTTGTGGACCAGCCCAATTGAAATATACAAGGGGTGATATTCAACATGTCC
>QFEZ01001174.1:929-18782 GCA_003316425.1 Russula lepida
ATGACGGCGATGGAAGGTTGTTGTGATAGAAGGAGAGGGCCGCGTCAACGGCATATGCAAGAGAAGGGACAGAGTATAGTTCAAACATGAGTTCCGATGTCACTGAAAACAATTTAGAGCGAGAATGTCCGAGGAAGAAAGGACCCACGGGCCCGCGAATGTAGGGGCGATGCCAATCGCTCCGTCATAATCACAGGATGGTCGACTGTTGGCGTGTCGACGCCAAGATGAATAAGAGCGTAGTCCAGTGCGTGCTCCTACTCGTCATAGAGGGATAATGAGTTAGGTTCTTACTTTACTCAAGCCGGGCTCACCAACGCGTCAAAGTTGAGTAGCACATCGCCTTCCCATGGTGTTTTAGCCTGCGAGCGAGCACCCCCCTCGGTATCCACCGCGTCTCCAAAGAGAAGAAGTTGTTTCCCGGCTTTCCGCTCCTTATATTTCGAGACTATGTTCGGCGTGACTTGGGGTGTTGTGGAGGTGGCGAAGCCGAATCTCAAGCTAGTAGCGCCATTGTCGATGACCAACGGTGTGTTCGCGGTGCGATGTGAATCATATGATAGAGTGGGTGGAACAGACGGTTGGGAGAGGATTGGGAGAGGAAAAACCGCGAGGGAAGCGTCTGGTGTGGATGTCATCAAGCCGTCCGCCGTCCACGAGACATTCGATGACCATGACGGTGACCCTTCCAGTCCGTAGTAGGTGCCAAACACCAAACAGAACACAACAGGTGCCTTTCGCGGCCCGGGCCGGCACGCCACCTTATACTAGTACTTCCGTATTCGTGCTCCGGATCAGATTTGCACAAGGTTACATGAAGATTACACGAGGCCATAGCGCTAGCCAGCGTTTATATTCAACCGCATCGTCATCCACCCTCGATACTTACTACTGTCCCGACATGTCTTATTTCACACCTTCAAGTTTTACCTCTTCCCTTCAATACACCGAAAGAATCGGCCAAGGTGCAATAAGTGGCGAGTCTCAACGGCAGAGGTACGTTTTCTTCTTCTATCCTACTTATTAACTTGTGAGTAAACATGGCCCACGGGTAACAGTCCACATACAGCGTCGATCCACATCCTCGATGATGATTCCCTTCTTAACATATTTTGTCTTTATCGGCTGGCCATTTTGGATGGACCTGAGGATGACAAAGTCCGTCTCAAAGAGGGGAGGCAATGGGCCCACGAGAATGGTGGTACAAACTCGCTCATGTTTGCCAAAGATGGCGGAATCTCATACTTGGGTCAACATCCTACCTGGGTCTTTGCCTCGTCTGTACATCCGGCACGCCCGTCGCAGACATGCTGGAACATTCACCACCCCTTCCGCTCATTATTGATTACGATGAGGTAGATGATGACATCCCTGCAGAAGATGAAGAGGGGATACTCCTTTCTCTCGAGCAACGTGATCGTGTCCGCCGCATCCGCCTTCGATTGTGTGCTCCAATACTGCAGAAACTCATCGTGGCTATCAACGAGGAATATCCAGTTCTAGAATACTTGATATTGATGTCTCCAGGTGAAAGGAATACGACTTTTACACTTCCCGAAACACTTCAGGCACCACATCTACGTCACATCATGCTGTCGGGCTTTGCCCTTCCGACAGGATGTCGATTAATTGCGACTGCTGTCGGCCTCGTCACATTTTTTCTTGCCATTGTCCACCCATCTACCTACGTCCATCCAAATACTCTGCTCCGATGGACTTCATTCATGCCACAGCTGGAGATGCTCGTGGTCCTTTTTTTGTACCCTGTCCCCAACCGTGATGTGGAGACGCAACTCACGCGTACACCAATCATGACCCATGCCACACTTCCCAACCTTCGTGTGTTTGTGTTCCGAGGTTCCAGCGCTTACATGGAAGCGGTTGTTCCTCGGATCACTGCCCCTCTCCTCGAGAAGCTCGAAATTGCCTTCTTCAACCAACTAACGTTTACCATTCCTCGTCTCCTGCAGTTTATGAACACAACAGAGAACCTCAGGCTCAGCCGTGCCGATTTCGTGTTCTCTGACGACCATGTTGACATAACTGTGTATCCCCGTGAGGAGGCCGAGACGTATGCCTTGTCCATGACTGTCGACTGCTGGCACCTCGACTGGCAGGTATCCTCCGCGGCACAAATTTTCAATGCGCTGAACCCAATATTCCCGACAGTGGAGCATCTTACTTTTGAACACGAGATACATAGTCAGTCATCTGAAGAGCACAACGTGGTCGACCGCACCGAGTGGCGCCAACTTCTTAGGTCATTTTGCAATGTGAAGATCCTCCACGTCGATAAGGGGCTCGTCGGGGAACTCTCTCGTTGCCTACGATTAGACGGTGGAGAGCTCCCTCTGGAGCTGTTGCCCGAGCTGCAGGAGCTCACATTTTCAGGAGGCGGTGATGTCGACAATGCGTTCACCCCATTTATTGACGCCCGTCGGAACGCAGATCGACCCGTGACCCTGACTCGTCGTTGGACACCATGAGCTTGGCGTCGATGCCAAACTCGGGTTCCGTATTTGAACCACGGGCTACACATCCATCGCGTGGGCTGTTACCAACAACCCCCCATGGACATGCAGTGTACTAGTTTTAGTTTTACGTGATCACTCCACCTTTCCCCTGTTTTTCGCCTTATCTTCTCTGGTCATATGGTCATAATGCCCATACCTTATACCTTACGATGATTATGTGACGTAAGCATACACTTGTTATTGTTTTTTATGTGTGATAAAACGTGTTTGACTAACTCTTGTTTTTCGAGAGTGTGTAGTCCGAGTCAAACGCGTGCGCCTACCCATCGCAGACAAATAGACGACTTACAGCTGTTGCTTTTCAAGTAGCGCGTCAAAGTCGAATAGAATTTGCTCCACTGTTTTAGACAGCGAGCGAGCACCGCCTCGACATCCACTGTGTCTCCAACTTGAATGGACGTTGTTGCCTAGCTTTCCGCTCCCTATTTTCTGCGATGTTCAGCGCGACTCGAAGTGTCATGTAGGTAGTAGAGTCCAACCCCAGCAGCCAGGGTCATCGTATCGTAGATGTGGGTCACGCGCAACCAATGACTCGGATTGCCAGTGGAAGAGGAGAGACCGCCAGTGGGCCAAAACACCGCCAAAACAGCGGGGGACTAATGACCGGCTATAGCGGCATTTCCGGCCCGACGGCGTTCCACTTCTTTTCACTTTCTTTTCTCGACCTCATGGTAGCTGCGGCCGCAGTTACCTTCACATAGTGTCACAATGTTGGCATGCCACGTACTGTGATTCGCGTAGTCGAAGGGATGAATGGACAGCGTTTTCCTGCCGCATGTCCTTTATCTGATCTTCGTCCTGGCTACCAGCGTTTCCGAGTTCTTGTCCGAGTTGTGCGTGTTTCGTGCTACAGTATCCAAAACGGGCACCAGTGAGTCAACGTCACGACATGAGATGCTCGTTGTCCTTGTACACACCACAATGGGTCGGCATGTTAGAAGATGCCCCAGCGCTTCGACGAACTTAGGTTTCAGCCCTCTTTCAGCCCTCGAACGCCTTCTCAAATATGGTATCCGCCTTGCGTCCTACGCCCGGTGGCAGTCTCGAAATCGAAAGACTGCTTCTCAAATGACTTTATCAAACTCAACCTCGAGGCCGTCTCCGCAGTACTAGTGTTGCTCTTGAAATACATCTTCGCCATTCTCCGCCTCGTGCTCATCCTCTTCTCGCCTTCGTCCTCATCATGTTTCAATCTCAACCCCCGGAACTCTCTGCGGATGTGCACAAGCAGCTACTAGCTGGCCTCGATATCTTCCACCCATCACGTCTTTCCACCGAAGACGACATCGCCGTGGCTGTAAATGTCCTAGAGGGTTCTCTGGACGCTAAATCAATTGGTCCTATAATCCTCTGTTCTCTTCAACCAGAGCATCCATATGTCTTCGAATTCATTGTATCCTGTAAGTTTGTGCCGTTTATTCCCGTGTCGAACGACCTTGACGCTTGTTAAAAGCCATTGGTGAAGATAATGTTCAACTAGTCTCGCAATTTATTCTCGAGAAGCTTCCTTCGAATACCGATGGATTCCGCGACTCTCTTTGTTATCAGATCCTCTCACGACTCTCCCACACACTCTCCCGCCTCCCATACCCTTCTGACCAACAGCCAGATCATTTCAATGACCATCGGCGCGATACTGAAGCGGCACCCGCATTGTTAGAAGATCTCTCAACGCTGGCGCGGGAGGGTTATCTCGATGGAGCAGACGCCAATGGAAAAATGAACAAGAAGAACACTCAACGTAGCAAGGCTCAGCGATCGAAAGTCACGTCGGTCGCGCATGCTGAGATCAACGATAGGTTATTCCAGGCGCTAGGTAGTGAAGCCCCAAAAAATCGTGAGTCAGCAGAAGAATTGATACAGTCGATCATAACTACCCAGAAAAATACCTTGAACGTGCGTTTGCTCCTTTCATTGTCGACCCATTGGGGCATTCCTCAATGTTTGTTTAGTTTTTTACCAATCTTATGCGAACACCCGACTCCGCAAAGCTAATTCGGAACGCGTACTTTCGCGAGAACGTGCTGCAGGGCAATCTCTCGATTTCTGACGAACAAGCTACCGCCTCATCGGCAATAGGACCTTCCTCCTCGCTCGCCACTACCTCAGACTTGATTCAAGCTGATCTCTACTTTGAGTCTGCAGCCAACTACGGGAAGTGGAGAATACTTTGCTCGGGGTCATGTCTCAGTAACTTGTCACGAGACGGTGCGCAGTCGGATCCTGTGTTGAAACGACTTGAGTATGTCCCCTTGACTTTCTTGTAGACGGACACGAGAGACGATATATATTTTCATAGGGAACTTTCATCGGGATGTTTTTCCGAAACGAACCAAATGCGTTTAACGAAGGACAGCCCAATTGAAATCTACCGAGCCAGACTCCCTGGAAGCGTGAGATTAGTGGTAAGTTACCGTCCGTAATCTCGCTATGGGACGGTCCTGATGTCTCTACAAGTATCATATTGATGTTATACACGAGTTTGGCAAAGATGTATGGTGATATTTTCTCAGACTGTTGTGAATACTGAGCACGTATGGGACAGTTTGAAACTCAAGGTTCCACCACTGTGCCACTATTTTGATCCACTGACTAGACTAATTTATAACAGTTTTAAGGGTTTTAGGAATCTATAGCATGGACGAGTTGAATAGAACAGAGTGGGACAAGCTGGGGAAATATCGAGCTCGAAAAGGCCCGGAGTACATTGCAAAGTATGGCTGTGACATCTTCCCTCGAAGATCATGAGATAACACCGCGTAGATGTAGGGCTAGAAACTGTTCCCGTGCCTCCTACTTTGACCCGGTAACATTTGACGCCACTGTCACGTCAACTAAGGCGGTGTTCGCGGATGCCGAGAGCCCTGAGAATGGTGATATTGAGGGCGTGGATGAGGTATTGTTTGACTGTTGTCTTCGTAACACGGCTGACTCAGTGTCTCCAGATCCATAGATTGCTGGAGTTCGTACTGTAATTGTCTCTCATAATACGACTTGATAGTCATTTTTTGCCCAGTCTCGAGCAGTATGCGGTCCTCTCGCAGGTAATTATATAACCTAATTGTGGCAGCAGAGCACTGACGACTTGTATGAATCAGAACGTCATAAGGGATGTTCTCGAGGGCAATGACTACCCTCGTGTCTTTCAAATTTCGTAAGTACTCTCTCACCTACATCGCCTTCCATGTCTCCGTGGTGCCAAGACCAATATTTAAGGTACGAGGAGAAGAAAGTTGTCGAATGTACGAGATCGTCATTCGTGCTTGGGCGAAGTGGGACAGGGTACGTAAAAGTTCTGCTGATTACAAAAAGATGTGTAATTGTTGTCATTGCAGGAAGACGACCGTGATCGTCTTTAAGATATTTGGTATTGAACGAGCTTGGCAAAACCAGGGCTGCGCAGGGCCGCGCCCTCGGCAATTGTTCGTAACAAAGTCCCGCCTTCTTGCCGAGAAAGTCGAACGCGACTATGTGAGCCTCCTCTATTCACTGTCCGCAGGCCCAGATGCCCCTCTGTATGTGCGCGAGCGCATACAACGGTGGAACACCAGGAGGGAAAAGGTGATATTTAACCCGGACGATGCGGAAGGCGAGCGGGACGACCTTCCCCAGAAATTTAGTGAGCTTCGCGACAGCGATTTCCCGTTGTTCTTGACCATGGACACCGTTAGTACCGCCCATCTGATGAAGGTTGTTGGCACTAAAAGCGTTTGTGTTTGCGTTTGCGTTTACAGCTCTCAAGCCTTTTGGAGGCTGACATGAAACCCGCCTCTGGTTCCTCCCGGGCCCAAAATTTGCGATCTAAAAAAAAGATTCAAGCATGGAGCGGTCACACGGACCTGGTGACATATGATGTTTTCAAAAGGATGTACTGGCCGCACTTTCCTCGTTCTTCGACCAAAGGAGTTTGTACGTCCTTCACGTTTGTTTCGCTCTAGCTCTCACTCCGGCCATGAAGCATCATCTCTCGCATTCAGCGAATTTCTTGGTATGGCTGCCATGACTCCTCACCTCTCTAGTCCTTAACCTTTTATAGGTACCATCAAGGGATCAGAGAAATCGCTAGATTACCCAAACCGTTCTCTTGACAGAGAAGCATACGAAAATCTCAGGAATGCGCACAAAGTGGACTATCCGCTGTTCGATGCGTATCAAAATCTCAGGCTCAAGCGTGGTGAGCGCGATCTTGCTGACAGGTAAGCTACCTGTAATGGCTTTTTTTGGCCCATACATACATCCCCGAAACTGCAGGACGCATACGCTACTCAGTGACCTGAAGGAAAACGGGCTTACAGGAGAGCTCATCGACTTTGTGTGAGTCAACTTTACTCATTAATCTACTCACGGTGGACTTAATGACACATTGAATGTGACTAGTTACGTGGATGAAGTCCAAGATCTGCTCCTTATCGACACTCGATGTACGTTTCATGACTAGGTCTCTTCCGGCGGCGTCCTGACATACCCCACAGTGATCATATCTTTGTGCCGCAACCCCGACGGTCTCCTGTGGGCTGGTGACACGGCTCAAACCATCTCAATCGGGAGTACATTTACGTTTAAACAACTTGGTGCATCTGTTTGGAGATATCAGGTATGTGTGCCTACAGTACTACTGGGTAATCTGCGATGAATGATTTTTCAGAGATCAATTCGAGCACTGCGCGGGACCCCTCGTCAACCTGAGGGGTTTCAGTTGTTGAAGAACTATCGCTCCCATGGCGGTATTGTCGAGTGTGCAAACGCTATCATCCAGTTGCTGCAGCGATTCCCGGGTGCTATCGACCTTCTGCGACCAGAGGCAGGAGTCGTCGGAAAGGAATTGCCTCAGTTTTTTCATACCGGGGGTTTTCCTCGAGGGCGCGACTTCTTTCTTTCAACATCGTGAGCCAGTTCCACGTCCCTCCGAAAGTGTGGACCCTAGCTAACCTCGTTCTGTAGTGGGCATCTTTCGAGGCTTGGGCATAATCAGTGTATGAAACACCAGTTTTGTTTGCTAGGACGACGATGCTGATGCCGGGATGTCAGGTATTATTGTGCGAGATGATGCCGCCCGTGAATCCTTCAAGTCGGAGATTGGGCGAGTCGGCGTAATGTTGTACGTCAGATCGCCTCTCTGTTGCCTCCGGTACTTAGTCGCCACTAGGACGTTATTTAACAGCAAGGGTCTCGAATACGATGATGTAAGTCCGAGTTTCTGTACAAACTCCCAGGTTGTTTCTTAACGTCGGATGTGTATGAATGCATGAAGGTTATCCTGTACAACTTCTTTGAAGAGTCCGCACCCGAAACTTTCTGGCAGTTCCTGGTAGACGCGAACCAGAATAAATTATTCGAGTCAAAATATGCACCTCTTATCCACGAGGTCAGTGACAGTGTCCGTATTCGAAAGGTCAGAAGATTAACTCCCTAGCTGTTAAGCTTAAATGTTTCTATGTCGCGATTACCAGGGCAAAGCACAGGCTCTGGATTGTGGACTATTCCGAAAAGTGCGAGCCAATCATGGTTCGTATATTCCAACGCCTCTTCATGGTTGGGTGTTTGATAATTTGTAATAAAGCGGTGTTTGCTTAACCGTGGACTAGTTATCGAACCGCCCAGCTCTGGTAATCCACTGGAATCGTTTGCCAACAAGTCTTCCTCAGACGAATGGTCCGAGGAGGGAAATCGACTTCTAAATCATAGGGAGTTTGAGGAGGCTATTCTGGCCTTCGACAATGCTGGGGATGTCTACATGCGAGCCGTCGCTGCGGCATATCAGTCCAGGGAGAATGCCCGTGATATCCCCGAATCTCAGACAAGGCGTCGTCGAGAAGCTTTTATGAATTCCGCCAGCGCATTTGAGTACTGTGCAGAGATGACGAAGAGCGCTAAAGAGCAGAGAAACCATTATGCTGCAGCTGCGCGGTGCTATGCTGAGATCAAATACCACCAGGATGCAGTGAGAGCTTTCAAGCTTGCAAATATGTTCACGGAAGCGGCATCGTATAGTTTCGATCACAATCTCCTTGACACTGCGGTCTCTATTATCAAGAAACATGAAGTAGAAGTGGATCCTAAAACGAAAGATTGTATCAAGGAGGTGGCGAGATTATCGTATTTGGAGAAAAAACGGCTAGAGTAAGTCTCGCGTGCCAATCCCTTGAATTCAATCTCACGATCCCGCAGTGAGGCAGCAGATCTGTTCAAAGACGACGAAGAAGAAATGATGGAATTCGTTGTCGAGCATGACCTTGGGGCGACTCGCGCTGTCATTCTGATGGGTCAAGGGAAATATGGAGAGGCTGTGAAACAGTACCTGGACGAGGAACAGGACTCGGAAGCACTCGATCTTACTCTTGAGCATATCGGCGACGTGATGCGGGACGATGAGGCTTTCAATGCTATTGTCGAAAGAATCTTCTGGCCAAATCTCTCATTCGGCTGCCGCGGATGGTCGGATCACTCCGAGATCCCCTCTGACAAGATTCTCGCGTTGCTCGAAAGGACTCGGAGCCTGAAACTGAATGATAAGAATCAAAAGATGGTCTGTGAAAGTCCTTACCCGCAGGGACCTAGCTGATTCTTGGACCCTGGCACAGCTCTTTATTTTCAAACTTATTTTGCACGACATGAAGTCGAAAACTACACAGCAGATCCTATCAAACCACGTCCTCCGTTCCGAAAGTCTGAAACCGAATAAAGCTATCAGACTTATGGCGCTGGACTTCCTCTTCGACGACATGTCGTCGGCCTTGGACGTGTCCTCACAAACCGGAGTCATATCGTCTCTGGAGCTTTTCTATGAGTACTCCCTCTTGATCAGAGATGCTGCTCTGGACAAATCCCCGTGGGACTCACCGTGGCTGAGAACAGTCTTCCAGTTCGAGAAGGATGGAGAGGGCATTCGGCTTTGGCCGGAAACTGCCCTCTATGACGATCATAGAACAAGAGAGCCTTCTCTGAGTCAGTCAACGGGCCTTCAGGAACTTACAGCGGTATCGTTGTCACGGGAAGAATTCACGCGCAATCTCAGTGTGCTTCTTGCAGAGCGCCTCAGATCTCGCATAGCGGTCAAGGCCCGCATATTGTCACGGTTGCGTCTACATTTGTTCGATCCGTGCATTCAGGTTGTTCTTCACGGGACCTGTCGCAGCGACCACTCAGCCTCTCACCAGCTTGATGAATGCTGGTTCAATCGAAGAGCTCGTTTTCATCTGCAGCACATAATGATTCTCGACAATCTTTATGCCTTTGACCCTTTGGTTGGCTTCCGTGATCGAATATGGAAGCAGAGGTGAGGAACGACGCCATTGACTTTGCGTATCATGCTGAATTGCGTATCTTCCGCCAGGGACATGCTAAATGCTTTTGGGAATGCCCTGAACCCACTCTTGCACCTTAGCGGCTCCATTTCTATCCTAAACGAAAATTCGATTCCAGAGGCCGCGGATGGCTTCCCAACGATTAAGAAATGGGCATTTGACGTCCTTTATAACCTCGATCCATCCAGATTGAACCTCCAGGGCGCTTTTCTAACAAACCTTTACACTGCATTCACGCTGGGTCGGCTCCGTCAAGATGGTCGTACTGTTGACAAACACTTGCATCACATCCCATCCACGACTCTTCGGGGTCAACCACATCCACATCTCATATTCAAACTCCCGTCCGGCTCTCAGATATACACTTTACACGACTTTTTGGGCTTCATCGACGGTACAGGCGACCTGGCACGAGGCATCAGATTTTTCAGGTAGGCACATTAGAACTGGCAGGATGGTATCGATGATTCCATTGATGACAGATACTTGGTACGCGAGCGCATTCCGATTGACCTAGCAGTGCTTTGCAACATCATGGAAAGATTATTCGGGCTAGCCATTATGACTGAGAAATGTAGGACTTACCTTCATGGTGTCCTACTTCCGCGGAGTTGGGTATTGGCACTATGGAAGGATTTCGTCACCTTTAAAGAGAGGACACTGGCTCCTTTGTGGGTCCTCGCCCAGTGGGCCGAAGTTCTTTTGAAGGACGTCTATTCGGGAAAATATCTAACAGATACAATAAGAGATTTTGACCGGCCCAGTGAGTTCGGTCCATGTGTCTTCAGCGCCATCTGGTGACGCTTTGCAGCCGCACTGGACCAGCAGCACAAAGTGGAGAATTGGTCCAAGGATCTTCCGCGGAAATACTTACAGGACCTTTGTATCGCTCGCATGTTGGTGTATTTCTATGAACTCGAAGTGTTACCTAGCTGATATCTCGCGTAAATCATAAGGTGCAGATGCCTCTCTTTGTGTAAGTAGTCTTAATTCCCATCCTTACTAATACTGACAGAATCTCTCTAGTGGGCGAAAATTTCCCCCATCTCAGAAACGACGTGGTTCGGACGATGGGGTCGTTTAGGACAGCTAAACGTCCCGAAGCGACGGCTTTTCACGGGCGGTAAGTATCCCCCGCTGTTATACTTAATTGGCGATCCTCTGATGTGAAATCCTTAGCTATTTGAATTCTCAGAATTGGCCAAAAATAGCCCAAGTCTTGTACCAATCTACGCCCCAACCATTCGATCAGCTTGTCAGGCTCCAATGGAGAGTCTTTCCTCTTCCAAATTCGTGTCCACAGAGCGTGCAATTGATCGTATTTGATGATATGGACACTATCCCGGACTTTCTTCGTTCTCGCTCTACGACCAACCAGAGCCACCGTCGACGTGGGCTCGGTTTGGGGACCGCCTCCCAGGCAGACTTCGGACCCTCTAGCATGACGATCGCCGGACACACTTCAACCGCACATGGGACCGACAACCTGGGTGATGTACCCAGCGGTAACCAACTTGCGGAAGGGCTTGCTGAGTACACCGCTCAAGATGCCGACGGCAGTGAAGAGCCTGACAGGGAGAAGGAAGTAATCGTTATCCAAAGAGCCGCGCGCCGTCATTTCTTCAAAGACATCGAGGAACATTCCAGCAACGCATTGACAAAAGGACGAGATCGCCTGTTCAAGTCATGCAAGGCATCCGCGAATGCTGTTCATGCCAAGTATCGAAAGACTTATCTCGGACCAGTCCCACATCTTCTTCTCTGCGTGGAATGGATCGTCAATCGCGCTCAAGACTTGAAGAATGCTTTCAAAGTTCGACGGGTCGAGGCATCACTCCAGGAGAAATCCGACTTGATGGCACAGCACAAGCAGATAAGGTGAGACAAAGGAGCACTGCTTCTGCGCCCATCCCACTGAAGCGATGTTGTAGGAAAATCCTCTATGAGGCCGGCAATCTTCAAAAGCGAATTGAACCTGGATCCAATGTACACCCGGGAGTGAACCTAGAGGGCGAATGGGATGACAAGCGGCATCTAGAACCCCTAAGGAGTGCAGTTACGCAAGCGAGGGACCTCCTTGAACGTGTTGAGGATCCGGAAGCTCCTACCAACGAGTTCGAACTTGCATGGAACGGCATTATGCACAGCAGGCTACGGGAGAGGAAAGGGTATTGATTACACGAGTGTGAAAGCTTCGTTCGTCCCAGGGATGGGAGTTATACCGTACGCACCTGTTTGCATATCGCTCAATGAAGGCGCATTTCAGAAATGCATTAACTCGGACCGGGGCCCACCCAGTCTGTTGGCGGGTACGACGTTGTATGCTTATATGTGGGCAGCGGCAAGTTCAATTTGCCGCCAAAGACGTTCCGTTGGGGGAACTCTGGATAGGAAGAGCGAATCCGTAAGTGTGAGAAAGTCGGTGCCAGTGACTGCATCTGGCGATGTGGTCAAGACCTGAGGCCTGAGGGTTCTTTATGGAGGGGTGATACAACTGATTAGATAAAGGGATCTTAGAGTGCATATTTGTTTGTATCACTGTGTTCTCTGCAGAAGGCCAGCAAGGTAACACCATTTGTAATCGTATCGAGCTGTAATGCAGTGGCGACCAAGGAGGTAGTATTGTATGTATGCGTGTCGTTCCCATCCTCGGGCCTTTTGTAAGTTAGCGCATACACATTGCAGACTCTGAAGTGGTGCAATGCACAACGCCAGAATGATGAGCCCGTGGCGGCTGGGGTACACAGTCATCATCACTCAACTCACCCTGTGTCCTCGCCAGTCTCACATGGTACAATCTCCGTAGTAAACGCTCCAACGAAAGTTCTTGATAAATCGACACCTTATTAATAATTTGTTATAATCCAATTCCCAACGTCCAACGTTGTGCGAGGCACTCCAGGAGCATATCTGATCGGGAGAAGGTAACCGAACCATATCAAATCATGCATCTTGCATCTTGCCCAAAACACACTAATTTGTGAGCACCGGCATCGACTGACCTAACACTTCTGGAAAAAAAACCCTCCTATGAAATCTTGCATACAGTATGGCTGTTTGTTCGGGCAGCACGCGAGCAGAATGAAACAATTGCCACAGTTCAATGACATACCGACTGGAGTCATAGCTGGAATGGAACAATCCATAACGAGCTCGAGTGTTGCGTCTCCGCGGTTGAGTATGGGTTGCATTCAGTTTGACTCCACGTTTGACTCCACGGACACCACAGGGGGTATGAAGCTTGAAAGACAGGTGAATGACAACAAAGAACATTACTGATGCGGTGCGAATACGCCGCAGTACACCGCCGCCGCCACCGCTTGTATTTGATCCAATTCACAATTCGCAATTCGCAACTTTGTTTATCTGCTATGTCCCACTTCTGTTGACCGGCGGGCGGTTGTGGCACGCTTGCCTACGCTTATCGACCCCCAAAAAAAAGATTGATTGATGAGAGCCGACGAACGCCTACGACATCGACGATGACCTAACACTTTGCTCGGGATAGGTATCACGTTGCACCCACCGCGAACTACTATCTGTAAGTGCACCCTTGTCCCACTTCATGATCCATAAGCGTCACTAATTCTATCAAAAGAGTACCCCTTACGCCTTGCCTCCCAAGGCGATTGCGCCCAATCCCGTCTCCACATCACCTAAAGAAAAACAAAGGACACATTTTCGGTGGGGCTCAGATATCCACCCGCATGCGCCCGATAACTACGGTCGGGCATTTGAGCCCGCTATTTCTAAAAGCACCGTACAACCCCCAGGTGTTCTCCCTAGACGCCTGTTTGATTGACGCCCGCTGAGGGCTTTGATCACCGTGATCGCACACACGCTACCCGTGTGGCCCAGTCTTGGTAACGCACCCGGCATGTTCTCCTCCGAAACCTACAACAACCAAGAGTTCTTTGATTGGATCACAAGGCGTATCCACACCGGAACAATGCAGAAACACCAGATAAGCACCTCTATCATGGATTGATACCGTGTATGTCCAGTTTCGTCAAAGTCCCCCAACGTCCATCAGGGAGGAGTCAGTGCCACTGACATGAAACAGTACAGTATGATGACGAATCGACGAATCAGACTCAGATATGTTGTTACACACGTACATCACGAGGAGCATATGCTGCGAGCGACGCTCCTCTTGCCATCATCGTAAATGAAAATGAATGGCCAGAGATAAGCCAAAATTATCGTTATATATCCGCTCGGAGCATCCAACTATATGCAGATGGTTGGAGATTTACCGTGAGAACTAGATCAACACGACGGGTGGCATGAGTGTGGCATGGTGGCACGTCACTGCGTCACCTAAGCCAAAGCTGGGAATAACGACAGACCCAAGAAAAGTGAGAGCAGAAACCCCTGTAAGGTATCAAGGAACGTTTGATTGATGCCCAACATTCTAAGCCACTGGTGCTTCTTCTAACGCGATATGATACCTTTGTCAAGTGAACGCCACTTGTCGTGACCAGACAGGGAAGAAGGGATGAGAAGGGTATGGTACCATTCTTGGGCTGCTAGGCGGTTATTAAAACCGGGTGCGAGTATATCGGCGAAGCACTACCCGGAGCTTTGTACCATCTCGAGGCAAGGCAGTCGGATGAACGTGGTAGGGCGGTGCGCTGGAGTATGCAATCATCTTAATATAGTGTGGGCGGTGAGAGACAAGGACGATTTGGGCATGTTTGGGTGACTCGAGTCTTTCGGCTGCTGAACTTTGATCTGTTTCAGCTCAGTTTGTGACCATTCCTGGACAATGCGATAAGGGGATCATAGATCAAGCACTACTACAGCGGCCACGCCGGGTAAGGTGACATGATGGCTGACAGTTCAGGAATGTCAAGCCCAACATACCGGCGGGAGAACGGACCGTGGATTTGGAAAAAGCTGGGGAATGGACATCCCCCTATCCGACATAAGGGACGGAAGAAAGATGGTGCAGAGAGGAGGTGACAGGGCAACAGATGGGGCAAGGTTCCGGATGAAAGACATACACATACACAGCATCGAGAACAGGGAGATCACAGCATTCTTTGATGACGACGCCCGTGCTGGTGGGCTATTGAAGCCGCACTCACTCCCAACGAATCCCATTTACAGAACAAAGCTGTAACGTGCGAGCGAGGAGACCTCAATCAGCGATGCAGACGACATGAATGGAAGAAGTCCTTGGCGCAGCGAAGATAAGGAAGGTCCCAAAGAAACAGGCAATCATCATCTAGGGCGGTGGGTTGTACTCTTCATGCTAGAGCACGTGCTGACCCTTATACCCGGTTTGTCGAACGTCTGGGAGGAGCTGATGCCGGCGCGGCGATGCTGTGGGTGGAGCTAGAACCTCGATCAGCCAGTGCGGGGGGGTTGTTGTTATCGGGCCTAGCCCTACAACAAAGACAGAAATCTCCATCAGCCAATAACATTTTGCGTGATAACGATTTGAGCGCGCGAAAAAATGAGCGCAATAGTGGGATAGCTCTCGTACCAAAATCAGATGTGGCGTGAGTCATGCGCCATGGCCTTGTCTGCTGGATTTTTATTTTTTTTTAATTTTGTGCCCCGCTCCTCTTCTATGTTCTTAGTATTTGTTTTGATCTCCTTGAATTTTTTTTTTAGAAGTGGCGCCAGTAAGATAGTTGAGGCGGCTTGATGGGGCGGTGGTGAGAGGCGTCATGCTGGGCCACGTTGCATGATGGCAGTGTGAGTTCCGGGTTTGGCCGGTTTTGGGAAAGAGCTCCAAACCACAGTATACTGTAAGTGACTGCCCTGCCGCATAAACGATAACGGCATGGAGGCAGGAGAAGACAGTTGGGGAAATCAAACATGTCGTGAACTTTCAGGAACATCAACACGCGCCATGTCAAACAAAGGCATCGTTGGCAAGGTACTATACTATACTATCCAGCATTTGAATAACCGCTTTGCATTACGGAACCCTAGGAGAACAGCATCGGGTCCTAGCGTCCTAGCGTCTTTGTTAGTTTCTCAGTCTCAGGGGTGTCCCCTGTCATGTCATTGAAGCTCGGCGCGACGGACGGGTCAAATGATGAGTGTGTCCGAGTCGGACATCAAAGTACCACAACTGTCTGAAATAAATTATAACGAATCAGTTTGCGACGCGCTAGCCGCATTAGAGCCTGTTTGAAGCTCTGCTACACGCTCCAGGTCGAATATGAGACTGGGAGGGCGAGTCGTTATCTACTCGGAACCGTATACGTAGCATGTTCTGATTCCTATTAAACACACGTTTCCACGGCAGGACAGAAGAAACGACCGCATACAGTATCGAAAACATGTGTCCTAATCTATGAAGAATGCTCGCCACTGAATGGGTAGCTTCTAAGCTGGTTGCTATCCACCCCGGCCCCAATGCGTCTGAGTGGCGTCCCAGTAATGAAACGGGAATGAACGTGAAAATGGCTGGGACGGCTCGTGCCAACTCAATGTTGTCAAGAGTCTGGCGTGTCATTCCGTTCCTGTGTCATGGGCCGGGTCAAATGACCCGACTAACGATCAATGATCAAGACGAAGAGCTCGAGGGCTACCAAGCCACCTGATTAGATGGGAATCAGCCGAAACGTACCGGTGGGCGATGTATACCTACACCGTATTATTATCATGAGGAACGATGGGAACAGACGAATCGGGACATCAGGACACTTTCCACGGATATCCTCCAAAACGCCGTGTCTCCCCATAAGTGTCGTTCCTTCATTCGCTTTGACCATGTCCGGAAATGATACAAACCTAAGCACAATTTAGGCAAGTGTTTCACTACATACGAATACTGCAACTGAATAACCATGTCCATTTCGGGCTTGCTCAGCTCCAATGGCATTATGGCACGGCAACTCGCGGTCACTTTTTCCCATCCCCCCGACCTCTGGAGACCCATCGACAACTGCGCGCGAAACCAAGGTTTGACAGGTTATCCATGCGGATACTGTAGATACCAAGACGTTCCTGTCCCATTGCTGTAATCTACTGCCACCGAGCCCCTGCGCATAAGAAAGTGGCGAATGGGCAAGAGCAACGAGTAACGGTAACTGGGTGAAGGGCGTGACGGTCCAGAGGATAACACGGGCTGTGCTTGGTCGCCAGAGACCATCCGGGCCCGTTTGCATGTGACGGGGAGGCCAGCGATAATCATACGCTGCACGGCCTAAGTCCAGCAACGTGGCGTGTATCCAGTGGCACGTGTATGGGAACGACCAGAAATGCCGCACCAAATGGAGCCAAGCTAATAATAAAAATGGATTTTCCCCGTTCGGCGACATCAGAGAGAGTGAGAATACGAGCGTGATGTGATGTGTGATAGGAATACATGTGAGCAACTGGCCCCACACATTTGTGCACAGTATCGAAAGTTATGAGTGAGTGGGGTGTTCGCAACACGAGCCGTCTCCTTCAATCCAATCAACGGCTTTCCCAGAGAATTGTATCTCCCGCCCCTTGGCTAGGCCAGTTAATGGCTAGACGCCGTCCCGTAAGGCGGGCGTCTCTTTCCAGGACCCGCGTTTGGGAAGGGGGCTTGAGATCGGCAAACACTAGAACGCCGTGTACGTTTGAGGAAACGGGAAAGACAAAATGGGAAGGGGCGGATATCACGGCGCCTGCCGTGTCGGTCAACGAGCCACGTGTGGGGACGGCGGGGACCTGGCGGGGAACCGGGGACTACCTTTAAAGTTAACCTTGGCTGAGCCCTGCTGTCGGACACTCGCCGTCGAGGATCCTAAACTAGCTCACTACCTCGCTCGCTCGCACGTACTGTACTGTACTCTGTTGTAACCAAGCGAGAAGTTGATTGAAGCCACGTAGCAATGTGTTTCCCTGGAACGGGGGTTCTCCACCATCCACCATCTTGGTATCTTTGGTTGCGATCTGCAGTCTGATCCGTGACTCGGTGAGGATCAGTGCAAGATGTCGGCCTGGTTGTTACATTGCCAGCTGGTAACAAGAGCAGGACCTTGGGACTTTAATCATCGATAGCACAGAAGCAACGCAACGGA
>QFEZ01001174.1:21130-43263 GCA_003316425.1 Russula lepida
TAGCCTTGCGACGGCATCATCAAACGAGGAGTGGAAGCCGGGGCTGATTTATGAGAGAAGCCATCACGTCATCATCATGAAACCGGATGGCACCGCTCAAAACTCGTTACCCCTGGGCGCGGCGGGGCAAGTGCGCCCTATTACAGCATGATACGTATTTGCACCGGTAACTATCATCATACACACCTTTTCTGGCCCTCATCCCCCTGACCTACTGAACCTGTGACGTTTACGCTTTCACACGGATCTCGGAGAGAAACATCCAAAGGACAGAGAGAAAAAGAGAAAAGGCTTGTCAATTCAATAGTCGTGCCAGACGGGCCTGATGAGTGGGAGGATATTCTGCGCACAAGCGCCTCCCATTACAGCACAGGTACGCTTTGCTTATTGTGTGAGAAAGCGCCGAGGACCGTGTCGGGCCCCCCCTCCGTAACAATTACAGTTTCGGTATACAGTAGCACCTCGAGGCTCGAGAAGCCAGAGACCTTTCTCCTACCGTACATGTCTGTCCCAGTACCGTACCAAATTTTCCAGAATTTGAATATTTTTATTTGGAAAATCCATGGATCACATGCGCGCCTCATTAGTGTCAATAATAATAGGGAGTACAGTACTTGTACTGTGATGGTACTAGTACATGTACAGTTATATCCTCGGCGAGTTGCGCGCAGCTCTTTTTACGGCATGTTTACGCGCCCGCCGAGATCGTAGGACGTTTCAAAGAGATGCCGTTTTGAGTTATTGCGTCCAGAGCATTCGATTCTTCTCAGGCTAATCGACACAGTACCAGGACGAGCGGATAAAGGGTCACGCGACACACATTTATTACGGCCCCCTTGGTATTATATCTTGTTTGTTACTGGAGGGCCTAGCCCCCTGGCTGTTCGACCTAAGGTACTGTACTCATCATGATATGCGCTCCTCTGTCATGTCCGAGCTGAGCAAAACAAAGCGAGAGAATCGATCCAATACAGTATGGTAAAGCGATCTCAGTACCCCGCACTATCATCGCTACTAGTATGCTGTGTCCAGTGTGCTGTGTCATGTGCTATACTCACTCATCACTATCATTATCATTATTTTTTTCATCTCTGTTATTTTCTATTTTTGTACACATACCCTCGACTGCTGCGCTGCCGCTTTTCGCGTACCGTAACGTAGTGCACTGCCAGTGCGTTCATGTCTCGTATTTCATTTTCGAATTCGTGTGTACCCGGAAGGCCCGAACAGATTGTACGAAATGGTCGGAAAGAGGGGATGTAGGGGGCAAGGGGTGAGTGTGAGTGTGAGTGTGAGTGAGAATGGGAAAAGTCTAGTACTGTACTGGCATCATCATCGTTCTGGAACGATCAGATGCAAACACTGCGTGTTGTATTGTTGGTAAGTTACGCCCCATCCAGGGGGAGGGCGAGAGAAGTGGCTCCCTCTGTCTGCTGCTACTCTGCAACGTTTTTTTGTTCCTTTCCTTTCTGCATTCTTTTCCCTGCCACCGACGCATGGGGTTGGCAATTCGTACATATTCGGTCTCAGTAAAAACGTCTAGACTCTCTAATTCCGATTCGATCCCAAACGGGCTAAAGCTTGCGCCTCCCCCTCCACGTGGATAATCGTCGGGGGAAGGGGAGAGGACTATACAGTGTGAGTTACAATAGTAGCAGTGTGGTGGTCGACCTCAGATCGTGACATCCACTTGCAGGGCATCCATCCGTCGCAGCCGTCCCAGAATGACAGAAAATTCTCCTGGCGACCTCTCGATGTACTGGTGTACTTATGCGCGTTGACCTTTACTGTAACAGTACTTGACATCGCGCGCCGATAGATTGAAAAATATTGTAAGCGTACGTAAGAATGGTCGGCATTGAAAGTTGTCCTTCGTCTAGGCCGTGTGGATCCTCCACGCGCGCAGAGTCTCCTTCCGTCGTTTGACCAAGACAGGGCCGACACGCGCCTAACAGGGAAAGTTCTACTGTACCTGGATACAGCAAATCTATCCCCCCCGATCTTGCCGTAAAGGAAAAATGTGTGTCGTTGGCGTGCGTGGGAACCGAATGCGGACGACAAGACGAAATGGAGTAAACCACCTGCTATGGCTATCATAACTTAGAAGAAGGACGGTTGCAACCTGCAATTTTGCTTTTCGGTTGGTTCGGCTTTCCAAAGCAAAATGTACTGTATCTGATCTGATTGATTGAACCTTTTTCCCTATCGAGTGTTGGTCCGTCAGTTTCTTTCTGTACATTACATTCATAATGAATACGGTACGTGATGGAGGAACGGTCTGCTCTGTTAACCCTTTGATCCGTGGCTATGGAATGGCATCGCAGGGTAAATGGACATTGGAGATATTGACCCTTGACATGAGGTTTGCGCCATTCACATCAACCTGTGAAAGAAGGAATCCAAGCGAGAAAGACAGGGTCAGAGTGTATACACAGGTTATTTGATAAATCACCGTCAAACGGAATGCTGCTACGCTCATGAGGAG
The DNA here is from genome assembly GCA_003316425.1 of Russula lepida. Taxonomy (NCBI): domain Eukaryota; kingdom Fungi; phylum Basidiomycota; class Agaricomycetes; order Russulales; family Russulaceae; genus Russula; species Russula lepida. The sequence continues at coordinate 23,616 of QFEZ01001174.1, forward strand.
CCTCGGCAGTACAATACAGTAATAGATTGATGAGATAAAATATCTGGTGGTAGTCGGTGATAAATGCGATGGATAGATACATAAGTTGACTGAAGGATGATACTCGAAAACGTCTAAGCGAGCCTGAGGCAGCCGACTCAAACAGCCATGCGGGACGTGCCTAGCGTCGCGTTAGCGATTGATGAGACGCCCCCGCCTCTCGTTTCCGCGTCTCCGCGTTGGCGCCTTTCGAGGGCTCGCCTCGTAACAACACGAGGAACGACGCTCCGTGACATCGTGCTCTATGACAGGCAGGGCTCAGGCTCGCCGCATGAAACCGTGGGGACTGAGATATGAGGACGGCCGATGGTCGGTTGTCACGGGCCAATCATATGGCAGATATTACGTATAACCCCCACTTATTATAACCCTGACATTTAACAGCCAAAAATTTGACCGCTAAGGCGCTAGCCCGGCGGTTTTGCCTGACGACGATGTCCGACGTGCGCAGTTGGGGCTAAAGGTGCTTTATTACAGTAGTTGGGCTTTTCCATCGTCTCGCCGAGAACGCTATCTCACAATCGCCGCGGGAAAGGAAACGGAAGCGGATGGGCTGGGAGGATTAACGACAAGAGCCATTAGATTTTTAATCAGATTTAGGCCATATTGTGGCATTACTGTAATTACATTATGATTAGAAAAAAAATCATTACGCCCTCTCGGTGTGGCGTCGGCAGATTAGTTTTTTTTTGAAAAAAATTGTACGTAGGTTTGCTCGCGATGTTCTGGTAAAGGATGCCGTTCAAATTCATTTCCGCACGTGAGGCTCCCCCCGCAGTGCGCGTGGCAGTGGAAGGCGGGGGTGTGCCCCGGTAAACGCGGAGTGTAGAAGGAACGAGGACGGAAACGCGTAGGGGATAAGTTACCGCGACTGAACCAGGGAGCATTGCCGAGGACATGTTGCGTACGGGGATTGAAGTGAGGCGCTTGATAAGCGTGCGGTTGGCAAGGGCCAAAGATTAAAAGTTACACCATGGAGCTTAGCATGGGAGCGGACAGGGACAGGTGACAGGAGGATACAGTAACGTAGTATGAACACGATGTGTCTTGCAGAGGTGGAGATCTAGTCGTGTTGTACAAAACGGGTGCCATTTGACTGTCATGCACGAAAATACGAGCGCCGCGGCGGAGGCTAGAGGTCAAAGGAACTATGAAGGACCGCGGCGATTGCCAGCGGGTGGGTTGGAAGGGGTCAAGCGGGGATTATCCGGGAAAAGATCCTATTCGCGTCGGAGCAAGTGAGGGAGCAACAAGGTAGTAAAGTAGTAGAGTACTGTACGGATATTCAGCGATGCAGGGCGTTATGATGGAGAATAGACTATCTGCGAAGGTCAACATGACCAACTCGTGCGCAGATCGCGGGTGACAGGCAACCGCGGCGGAGCGTTTAGCGAATGTGGCAGGAGACAGCAGGGGGCGGTTGGGTGCATCAAGTACCCAGCGAATTGTGGCGGTTGATGCAGGGAAGAGTGATGTTGTCGGTTGCCAGCACAGAAGATATGGGATATGTAGACGGGACGGGGGATGGGGTGAAACGACCGTCGATCTTGGCGGGATCGATGAGCGGAAAGGAAGAACTGGATTGGGATTTGGAGAGGAAAAGGCCGAGCGCGGGATTGGTTTACGTTTACGTTTACGTGGACGAGTGAGCGGCGGAGATCTCGATTGATCTCGTTACCGGGTATCTGGCTACTGTCATCGTCCACAGGGAAAATAAATAAATACACCCGCGTTTTAAGTGTTATGCTCTCCACCCGGGCCCTCATCATCTCTCCCCCGCCACCAGCCATGCCATCCCCCTCCCCTGTCCCCTCTCCGCAACCTGCCCTTGGATCCCTCGCAGCCGCATTCCGCTCAAGAGAATCCCTCGCGTCTTCATCGTCTATCCCCCGGTCTCCAGCTTCCTCAGCTTCACTCCCATCTCTCACTGATGCTGGGTCATCGTCATCCTCATGTTCCTCTATCGCTTCGCTTCCTTCCCATACCCCCGCACCCAATGAGCATCTAGCCGTTTTTCTTCCCCGTAATCTCTGGAAGCAAGATACCGATGCCCCCCATTGCGATACCTTTGTTTGCCGTAAACCCTTCACCCTCATGGACAGACGTCATGTACGTATGCCTAAGTTACACGCTTGGCTTCTGCCCAACCTCGTGTCCTAAACCTTCTTCCTTTTCTGTAGCACTGCAGAAAGTGCGGTGGCGTCTTTTGCCGTGCCTGCTCTTCACATACAACACCCCTCCTCGACGCGACAACGCTTCCCTTTGTGTACCCTCCGCGTGGTACGCCCCTGGCTGCTTACGCATCCCCTACATCGCCTGTTCTTCCTGCACGCGTGTGTGATGCGTGTTATGCTCAAATCCATGGTACTACTCCCACCCACTCGCCTTCCCCTTCTTCTTCGTCGTGTTCATCGGCATCGGCATCTACATCCACTATTTCTCGACCCCCCGCTCCACGCCGATCGCAGACTCTCCCATCACCGCCACCACCGGATCCTTCACTCCCCGATGACTTGCGCAATTACCCTCTTCGGATCCGATCCGATATTTGCAAGGCGACCGGAGGCGGGAGGTGGACACCTAAGCCGTCGCCCATTCCTGATTACATGAAACGCGTCCCGGGACGCAAAGCTCCATATGAAATTGCTGTTGAGGAGGAAGAGGCAGCGATGCGCAAAGCGCTTTTAAATCCTGTCATTAGGGATGGCGGTACGTTCCTCCGTCTTACCCGCACCGCACGTAATACCAAACTAATAATCTTCTGACAGATTTCCAGTATCGCCCACCCCGCCCACGTCAACCGAACATGCCGGAGCGACCGCTCGAGTTTTCCACATTCTGATTCGACCCATCCTTGTCTTGATCATTTTTTCCCCTGCTTTTTGGTATGCATTGTTATTATCATTCATTTCGTGGTCTACTTCAACCTCTCCCCCCTCGCGATACACACGCTGATACTACGCGCCGATTCTATATATCCTCCGCCTACACTACCCTCGCACTACTGCTGTTCATGCTGTACATACCTGTTGTGTCATACCTACCTGTTCTCCCAAGTTATACCTGAACATTACTCCCCGCGCTTGCGCTCACTCACCCTTGTGCTATATAGTTGTTTATCTCTATGTTAACGCGTCCAACTATAATATATGCAGAATAAAACATAGATATGTTTACTGTCTGTTTATCTCGGTGCTGTGACGGAGGGATAAGATACGAATGCTGATTGGGTGCCTGCATGATGGTTGGCTGTATCTTTAAGGAGATTGTTCGAAAAAGGGGATCGGGACATTGCGCCCGATTAGATGAGGCGTGACTGTATGGGGGACTGACTACATAGTTAGGGTTTTCAGAATGGGGACTAATGGGGTGGTTTGAACCGTTTTGGAGAAACGCGAAATGAATTGAGGTACATTATAAGTACGCCGTCTATTTCTCCCGACAGGGTGACATTTCTGAATCGGTCACCCGTATTCGGTGTACGGACACTTAGGAGGGGCAAGGGACTTGGACTTGACTAGAGGGTCTATGCGCCGTTCTAAATTGAATAGTACACTAGTCGGTCGATTGGGGGCTGTACGTTCTCTTTTTTTTGCTTTTAATTTGCCCTTGACGATATGATACAGTAACGTACTGCACAGCTTGAATAGAGTAGCTTTGCGCATGTCTCCGTGTTAATGTAGTTGGCATGGCATATCAGGCCTGGGAAACGATTGTCGTAAGTTACTATACGATATCCTCACAGTACTCTCCGACAAAAGTTGACGCTATCAAGGCATCTTGTGGTACGTATCTCCATTCCCTCTTGTGAAACTCGTTCTCCATCATGTTGTCTGTGGCGCGCGCGTACACGCCGCGCATGTGCGCACCATATGTGCGTGAGAGTGTGTGAGCGTGCATGGGGTTAAAAGGTATAAAGTCGGGAGTAAGGTGGGGTCAGAGTCATTTTCATTGATATCTTTTACATGATGCCGATGCCCAATCACGAAACGTATGGACGTCATACGCGTCACGCACTATGAACGCAGGCATGAAACGCATATGGACGTATATACTCTGCCTGCGAATCGCGAACCCACAAGTTTTCTTCTTCTGCATTTTTTGAGAAAAAAAAAAAGAAAACCCGCGAGGTCCCGTCTACGCTTTCCTTTCTCACCTCCTTCCGACCCCCACGTCCAATTCCAAAACCAATCCATTGGCTCCGTGTTGTTGATTTTACTGTGGTTAGTCCTAGTTTGTAGTGCTGTGCATTTGTAAGGGAGGGGGAGAAAGTGGGCCTAACATATCAGGATCCGGCGGTCGAGTCCATTTTTGCGTAGCCTCCGCAAGTCTCTTTGACTGACGTGACATGTACCAGTACTAGTACTAGTATTGTACGCGCGCGTGTCCAGGTCGCGCCACCAGACGAGTACAGCACTTACCGGACCCGGTCGTATCCCTCCCCTCCCCCCATTTTCGATCTTTTTTTTTGTTCTCCTCGCTACGCGTCGGGTGGCGTCTATTCAGTAATGTGGGGTCCCGAAGGCGAGAAACAAATAGAGAAAAATGAAGGAGATAAAATCTTCAAAAGAGATTGATCAAGGAGCAGATGATTATTTTTCCCACTAAATGGTTTAGCGCCTTGACACTTGAAGATGACGCTGCGGCAGGAATGGGAAGCGATACTCGGCGCTCCGGGGAACTCAGCGAGTGAGCGGATGCCATCATTTTTGGTGGGGGATTATATAGCTGATATGATAGGGTTTACGGTATGCGAAATTGAATTGAAAACAAACCCGCCCCTGCCTCCCACTCCCACGCTTTCCCATTGCTCGCCGGCTATGAACTGTGATAGGAACGACGATACGTATAGAAAGGGTGTGCGAGCGTACACATGAAGGAGAAAAAATATTCAAACATATTCGGAATTGTGTGTGAGCTTTTATGTGCCACTTGTCATCGCACATCGCATCCCCGCATGTATGCTGTTGTGGGGAAAGGGACAACTCTCATCGCCTCGGCTGTGCCGAAACGCCGTCATGTAGCGCTCAAGTAATAAAAGTCCCCATCGCTATTGGCGCGCATTGAATGATCTCATCTAGCATCTAGCGAGCCTTTACTGTTTTAGATTCTGCTTTTTACATCTGCAATTGACCGGGAAAAGATATATAAAACAAAATGTTCCGAAAATCGTTTTCGAGGAACCTCATCAAACTGCGATGTCACCGTCCGCGCAACGCGGAATAAAAATTATGTAATCTTGAAACAACGAAAAGAACAAGTTTTTATCGGGAACAGACAGGAACCAAGCGCAGAGCATGTGATTGAGAGATTGGTATATGAAGGTGCGTTTCTTTCGGGCCTTTCGTCAAAGTCATCCACACATAGGCAGGAGGCTCGGTAATGTTTTTGCCCGTTCTCCGCCACCCGCCCCGACCGTCATCACGAGGAAGGGTCAAAAATCAAGTGCAGAACAAGATCATTCTCATTCCAGATCGCAGACAAAAGCCTGTTGAAATTTAGTGTCAAACGATCTCACGCGGTTGGAGATCGGTTGCTTTCGCCTTGGCCACTGCAGACAGAATCACGCCGCTCCACTTGTTGTGTTGACTCTGGCATTGCAAATCGACCCGCCCCACCCTCAAACACTCGGAAACAAATTGGACAATGACTCCATAGGTCTAGAGCAGTTAGGTGTTCCACATCTGGAACATCCCACAAGAGCAAGGTCAAACAAAGGGAGCAGATCGCGGCACCAGTTCCAGTGCGGAATTATTTTGTAAGATTGTCGATCATCCATTCCGTAATGAAATGCTACTCTTGCATGTGCATGGGGTAGGGTGGGGCAGGGTGCATTCCTGATGATTAATTGCTGCTGCTAACGTATGCGCACGCATGCAGTGGAGCTTGGAGCGCCGCAGCGCCATGTTGCCACATTTGTGCTGCATGCGGCGTGGTGGCTCAGATAGTGACATGTGAAAGGCTCTCTCTGCGGGGGAATTGAGTCGTGTGATATGAGAGTATTTCCCATTTCCCAACTCTTTGCCCAAGTGGTACGGTAACGTAAGTTCTTTAGATCACATCTCGGGACATTGAAATTAGGCAGGAACACGACGGCGACGAATGGGCCCCGACCACGCCAGGCATCATCGATGCATCATCATCGACATCGATGGCTGACACGTGGACACCACTCAAATCAGAGCGCATTTACGACCAAAGGTAGGTTGTGCCCTAGGCCCTGTACGGCATTCGAGGGGTACCGCGTTCGCGGTTCGAGGTGCGATGTGTAAGTAATGCGGATCACAAGTCCGTAGCTTTATCACTTTTTTTTTAACGCGCACATTCCATCTGGATATCGGATTTACAAATGCGTGGAGCCTCGTACGCGGAGAAACTTGGACGAAAAGCGGCATTGCCGGTGTGAAGCAAGCCGCATGATAACGAGCGAATGAGAGCCTGAGAAGTGCCTGGTTTTTGCCCATGCTATCGTACCGACCGACACGTGAGTGAGCATGCGAGATCGATTGTGATGATGAACGGGATTAGATAGACAGATAGATAGATAGATGGCATACGATGAAAGAGGGGCAACGGTGTTCATGGTTTTCGTCGACGAGAAAAGCAATAAGAGAGAAGTCGGGGCGGGAGCGATCGCGTTATTACGTTTGGAGGATGTGCAAAGCAGGTAGTAACCTCCCAGTTGGACGCATCGTAACGTTAATAATAGGCGTGATGATGATGATGATTACGCCTACCCCCCCGATAATTTGCGTAGTACAAGTGTGGTAAAGGAGCATGACGTCTCAGTGCCCCGGGTCATCATTACCTGATCACGATCGAAGTGACCAAGGTACCCGGTGAAAGCGATTTAATGTGTCGGGGAGGAAGCCATGCGGGGCGCCAACGTGACGCAGAGTCGCAAATTGGTGAAGATGAGGCAGTCATCACATGTAACACATTTCACCCGGGAAATGAAAAGAAGCTTTGCGCCCTTTCAAGTTGCCAAAAAGTTTCTTTTTTACTCTCCAGTGTGTTTGTTACGCGCATGTCCACACGTGTGATAGCTAGCATGCCGTCATCATATCTGAACACAGCCACGAGAAGTGGAGGTTGAGGATTACCTCGTTGCCCAGTTTGAAATGGTTTGAAGTGTCGAGACCGTCATGGCAGTTTAGAGTCTAGACTGTTACGGTGGGGTGAGCACGCGAGATATGTGAGGGTGTTGCATGGACACATGTAGGCGCAATGCAGGAGAGAACCGGAGAGAACCAGAACCAGAACCGGAAGACGGAAGTTAGATTATAGGACTGGATAAGAAAACAGGGTGATACCCCTAATTTTCGATCAAGTACCGCGCATACAAGTCAACTCTCTTCGTTTACAATCTAGGAAAGGTAGAGCCACAACCTCCACTTGCGAATGAGGCGAGTGTCAAACAAACACCACATGACGCACGCGAGGCAAAAAAAAAAGCCAAAAAGAATGTCATGACGCACGAAAAAGAAAGGAAAAGGAATTCGTTTTCTGAATTGCGTGTACAGTAAGCAAGCTGCGATGCGTTCCCGGCTTTTTCGGTTTCCGTGGTCACGCCACACGACGAGACGCCACCGCCCTGCCTCGTGTATAACGCGTTAGCGCCTTGGTGTTGGGGCGTATCAACGTAGCGCCGACAAACCCGATACATACCCATGGGAAGAAACGCGACCATCTAGAATGCGCGGTGCGGGGTAAGGATAAAGCAGAAGCAGCGGCCATCTGCGCCACCGCACGCTCATGCCTGCACGATTGCCAGGTACCGAGGTCGCGACATGTCCCGAGGACCCTGTGCAGTGGCGGTATGCATCATGATCAGTTTCGCTATCATTGAGCGTCCGGACGGAACATGCGTGCACGACGCCGTGTTGCGCGCGCGATTCGGTTGACTCGGAGTGGGGCGGTGTTAGTGTTGGGGCGGGCGGTGGCTCAGCTTCTCACCGATTTCGGATATCGCTTATAGTTATGAGGAGGCGATGCTGGGCCTTCCGGCCTCCGGGATGAGATGGTTGGTGGGTTCCGCAATGGGTATGGTTTTTCCGCGATAACATTTGAAGTGGGGGTTGTGTGACTCGAAATTTGCCTCAGGCTCCGGTTTGGGGTTCTGATCGGTTGATTGGTTGCCACTTGACACAGAACCGGCACTGACATGTTTCTAAATGATGCCTCGTTGCTGGATGGATGTATGGGCTGTGGTCATGAGTGATCAAGATATCAAACAAGCCACACATGCATGCACATCGTGGGACTCTAGACCATCTATCACTGCTGGTGTGCTGTACGTATCACATCAACTCAGCGTCTATCGCGAGGAGTTCCGATGATCTGGCGGGTGGGGAGGTCGTACTGTACGGCATATTGGTCATGACGATGGCAGGGACGAAGTCCAGACCAGACTCTCCATCCCTCGTGAACACGCATGGGGTTGTTGTCTTAGAAAAGTGGGGTTGTGGGCCAACGGAGCCAACACGAGCGTCAAGCCGAATTCAATCAACAAGACTAGATCGATCCGAGGAATGAAGCTGCGGACAAACGATAACTGAACGCGGACTCGCGGGCTTCCTCTCGTTGGGTGAATAATCACGCCGCGGCCTACAGAGGCGTACAAGTTATCGCAGAGCATCCATCATATCATACTACAGTTCACAATATTATAAAGTCACTGAACCCATATCATGCGATTGCCTATCAGCGTCTATCAGTAGTTGATTTCATCATGGTCGTCATTCTGCCCACACATTTCCGTAATTAACGTAAGTAACCCCCGCCCCCAACTTGCCGGCCCAGCTAGAGCTCAGCATGCGCAGAGCCTGTCAGTATCCTGCACAAACACTGCAAGGAATGGCAGCCAAATCACGCCTTCGAATATTGCTGTTGGAATACAGTATGCCTCTACCGAGCCGTTCATGATGGTGTCAAGTCAGAGCCTCAGAGGGGAATACCGAGCCCGCCGGGCAAGTGCGCCCCGTTTTTTCTCCAACTCTGTTACAACCTTGACGACAGGCTTACCCTTCGAGTCAGCACTGACTGGGCACTGCACATAATTTCGGTCAACGCAGCCCACATTGCAACCTTTTCTATCAACCTTCCAACTCAACTGTTATGCGTTATCACGACCATGTCAGAGTGGTGCCACCAGAGTCATGCTCAGGTCATTGTCCCTGTAACCATCCTCGATATCACGCCTGAAGCCTGGCAACTATTTTATGGATCAATCGGTGAAAGTTAATCAATCAACTGTGTTGTTTCTCTCTACCCTTCCTTTCACCATCGTCAGGTTATGCCCAGAACAGAAGAAAGTCACAGCATCGGCATTATTTACCTTGATGGAATTATGAGTCGATTATCAGGACATCCTTGAGCATACGGCGGTACGTTAAAGGAAGTTCGCTCATTACTGAAGTAACTAAGTGATCCTCAAAGGCTCAAACAGTCTTGATCTGATCGAGTGTCTCTATCATCCGGGCCCGACGTACCGCGCCATTGCCCCACTGTCATTTCTTTGCCACTCTGGGATAAATTGCCGCTGGGAAGGCTTGCTGATCGAAGAGAATCATGTAAATCGAGGTCAAGGATATCGTTGCCGCACTCGAGCTCAGTCAAGTTCTGCTCTGGGTTCCTCTTGGCATTTCCGATTCGTTCGCCAGTTAAATTACATTCCACTTCCGGGATTGCCAAAACTGTTTTCGTCTGCCACCAGCCTCGTCACTCTTTCTCTTCCATGTATCACCCGTTCACTCGAGGTAATGGTCGCTGCCTTTTCTGCATCGACAAGGCTTGAAGAATTCAATCGCCTCGATCTTGCCCTGATCGGCCTGTCGTTCACATCGACGTCTGCCTCTGTCCACACGCTCTCACTCATTTTGATTTCCACGGCGTAAGCAAGTACTTAGAGGAAGTAGTTGCCCGAATCGATACCCCTCTACTCAACTATGGATATAACCTTCTTCCATCGTGTCATATTCCACACTCTACGACTCGTCCAATACATCAGTTGCGCACCGAAGCTCAAGGCACGCGATCAAGTTCATGTGAATTTAGGACCGCTGTGGGCGCACTTCCGAGTCCACAGACAGCTCACAGAATTCTCGAGTTGAAGATCTCATGTTCACGTCGGATTGGCGCCTTTCGTTTATGGTACAGATCTGTAGTTCTTCCTCGCCTCTCGTTTCTTCGTTGGAACGCCTCTACATCTACGAGAATGGACATTCGCAATCATGTTGGCAAACGACATCGAGAATGCCCAATGATTGGAATTATTACCACTGTGAAGGCCCTCTACTTATCCCGGGAATTCGCATCATGTATCACGTTGGGAAAGGGCAACGGATGTGTTATCTACTCTTCGGAGTCTTCACTTGGAGGAGCTCCACCCATCGGGACTAAAGCGATGAACAGAGTGGAGATGATGCCGAGAAAGACGAGCGCGGCGACGGTGACAGTGATGAGAAAAGAAGTTGATGCGAGGGAAGAGATCCTGAGGCGATAGCGCGAAAGTCAAGAGGATGAAAACACAAACTGATGATAATTCAGGTACAGTACAACAAGACTTCTTAAATATATGTGAATCCTTTGTTGCTGTGAAACAAGTGACAACCGAGAATGAAAGCTCTTTGGGCTACTCGCGTTGAGGCTACTGTAGGTAAATGCAAGGACGATGAAAGGGAAACGTAGCGGGTGCATAGTAAAGTGATGCAGAATGACGAAGGTGTGAAGTAGGCAGGCATTCGAGCTGAAAGGAGAGGGGAACATGTGTCACTGAGCTTGAAATGACGTATAGTAAGTCAAAGAACAAGGAAGATGCGACGCAAAGAGAAAGAGAAAACGTTATAAAGAAGAGGCGAGGGTGGGCGAGCACGAGGCTTGCAAGGTGGAAAATTAATGTGGGCCACATGCAGTGAACCCACAGGGCAAAGCGGTGCAAGCACAAGCTGCGGCGTGAACAAAACTCTTCTCACAGGCCAAGTAGGAGGTTGATGATTGATCAGCGTTCTCTACTCCTCTATGCCATTTACGTTTTGTATCGTTCACTTACCACTTGCCATTCTTGACACCCATCGTTGGTCTCTAGACATCACTCACCGTATTTCTTAACCTCTCCATGGCCAAACTATCTTACGTTGTGTAGATGCGTGATCACTGGCAGCGAGAAAGCATCACCGTTGATGTTCGAATATCACGGGCATACAGGACAGAGTCCGTGCCGAGCCTCAACACCTAAGCAGTCTGTAAAGATAGATGAGGTGGTCTGGATGTACCTGCAGCAATGAGATAAGTAAGTCAAATCGAGACCAGTAAGGAGGACGTACAGTAATTGAGCCACAAAGTTGCACGACACTCTAGTTGACTTACCCGGTATATAGATTGACGTAACATGTTGAAGGGCCGCTATCATAATGCCCGAGAAGGGCGGTTGCGTTACAGTAACGTGGACTCAGTCTGAGAGTCTTTACATGCACCGCATGTGCGGTCGAAAGCTTTCCTAGGGTTATGCGGAAGGCAGTGTAATAGGGTTCCTGCTTCGTATAAATTTGCAGCTCCGGCGGCTCCAGTCAGTAAAAGCATTCAAAACGATCACTTTGCCCCGAACACAATTTCACATCGGCGAGCTTTCGAGCTCAATGGTATGATGATTCACCAGATTGCTGAGCTTTAGACTCTGAAGTAACTGACGTGGTTTCCAATAGCCCTGTTCGAAAGCGTTATCAGCGTCAAGTCCTTCCATCATACCCCAGCGTTGCCCTGCCATCATCTGCTAGCCACCCTGAGTCCGAGTCATCCATGCCGTTGAGGGCAAAACATCCTGCACATCGCCAACAAACAATGCGAGGTACGTCTTCTACACAACACCCTGCAACAGCTGCTGACTGGGTTGATGTAGGCAGGGTGACAATTGACACGCTCCCTGATATTGCCCTCCTGATAATTTTTGATTGTTATCTGCGTGGATCTGGTGGGATAGAGGCATGGCGTACGCCACCACATCGCCTCAATCTTCGACTTGTTTGTACGGCCCGGCGACCCGTGAGGGAGATGCTGGAAATCTGGCCGCCCTTGCCTATCGTCATATTTCCTTATGGTCTCTCAAAGACCTCAGCACTGGCCGCGGATAACATCATTGCCGCGCTTGAGTATAATGATCGTGTTCATCATGTCGAACTCTGGGAAGTTCCAAGGTTGCTATTAGACAAAGCTTTGGCAGTGATGCAAGGGCCATTCCCAGTGCTGACAGTTCTGGACCTCCGATGCGATCAACACGAAATAGCGCCAGTCGTTCCCAATTCGTTTGTGGGTGGATTTGCACCTCGCCTACGAAAGCTTTCCTTAGATCGCATTCCGTTTCCGGGATTACCGAAACTACTTCTGTCTGCCCCAGACCTGGTTGAGATTTCCCTTTGGCATATTCCTCTTTCCGGGTATATTCCACCCACAGAGATGGTCAACTGTCTCTCCACGTTGACTAGGCTTGAATCACTTTGGCTTTTATTCGAATCACCCTTGTTTCAACCTGACCGGGACCGAGAAACCCGACATCGGCGTCCACTGACACGCTTTATTCTCCCCACTCTCACTCATTTCCATTTCAAAGGGGTCAGCGATTACTTAGAGGATTTTGTTTCCAAGATCGATGCCCCTATGCTCAACCACCTGGATATAGGCTTCTTTCACCACTTCGTATTCGACACTCCACAACTCGTCCAGTTCGTCAGTCGCACACCAAGACTCGAGGCATACGATGAAGCACATGTGGCCTTTTCCAATGGCAGCGTTGAGGTCACACTCCAACCGACAATTGACAGAGGGCTCAAGTTGGAAGTCTCTTGCGAAGAACCAAATTGGCAGCTTTCGTCTCTTGCGCAAGTTTGTAGCGCTTCCTTCCCTCGATCTCTCATTACCGCAGTAGAACACCTCTATATCCGCGAGGTTGTATATTCGCCACCGCATTGGCAAGATGGCATCGAGAACAGCCAATGGTTGGAATTTTTACATCCATTTACTGCTCTGAAGAATCTCTACCTATCCCGGGGAATTGTGCCACGCATGGTACCCGCCCTTCAACACCTCATTGGGGAAAACGCGACAGAGACTTTACCCAGCTTGCAGAATGTTTGCGCGGAAGGTCCATCATTGGTCCCTGCTACTGGAATAATTAAACAGTTCGTTGATGCACAAAAGCTCTCCGGTCACCCTATAGCTGTTCATGACTGGGACGGAGAAAGATGCATGTGGTGGTTATGATCATTGCTCCCCACTAATACTTTGTCTACATTTTCGTTGGCGTCATCTACTTACTACCGTTCTTCTCTTCACACTTATCGCTTCGCTCCCGAGACACTAATCACAGTATGTCATCAGTAACATCATTATGATCAGATTCATTCGTATGATATCGTTTTGTCACATAGAAGTTGTTAGATTCGATTCGAACAGGGTTATCATCGGTCACGGTCATGTGCTCAAAGGCTCTGACTGCTCAACCGTACTCAAACCCGTGCGAAATGCAAATTAAGTTCAAAATATCCCAGAGGGATGGTGTCGCAAAGCGACTAGTAAATGATCGTACAATCGGTTTCGGTTTGGGAAGGAGCGTGTCTCAGCCGGTTTGCACCAATTCATATCATCGACAAACCTGGATGACTCTAAACCAGCCAAAATAAAATCTTGCATTGAAGGTGCTCCGCATCATGGCGCTAGGTGTCTAACCCCATCTGTGATCTTGGTTGCCAAGCGGTACGGCCCTGGGCATGTGCGGCAGGACAAAGGCAACCACCGTCCACCAGGATGAGCCAGTGAACCAATGTCAGTATTAAAAGATACAAAAAAGAACGCACCTGACATGGACGCCAATATTATGGTTAGATAAGGAAAGAGAGTTCTACTGTCCTAGTACGCACTGTAGTAACAGTGTAGTTGCAAGGGCGAGACTCGGGAGCGTTAGGTATCCTCGCATTACTCATACTGACGGGAGATCATTAACATATGTGGGCTTCTTGGATAGCGAAGTGATGGGATTGACAATCAATTTGGGTTGTCTAGGGCCTCACTAGCGCGTGAGCCCTTGAAGCAGAAATCAAGCTGGCAGGACAGTGTCACGTGATCCGGCCTTTCTATGACCCCGGCCTTTCTATCGCCTGCACCGCTGGCACTGGCAAGATTAGCAAGACAGCCCCGATGGCTCCACACCACCCTTACTCCATACCAGCCAACCACTCTCTTCATCTCGGGACTTACGGGTAGGTCTGAGTACCAAGAGAAAAAAGAAAAATTTCAGCTCTGATTACACGCCAACATTGCCCCCTGACGCGAACTCCTTATCAATGGACCATCAGACGTATGTCAAGTGAAATTCCCTTGCTACATTGACGAGTTAACTGACGATGCACCCGTCATCAACTTTCCACATCACACTCCAGTATCTCCCTGTCTGGCATTTCCCAACATCTCTCGTCATTGATATGTTTCAAGGGCCCCTTGGTGGTAAAGGATCGTAATATGCGTTGGCAGGGTTGGAGAAAATTCATTAATCGAGGTCGACGTCCGTATTATGCACATTATCCTGGAATGATTGCTCACTGAGGTCATGCAGGTCGGGCGACGATCAACGTGCTGCCTGACGATGTCCTTTTAGATATATTCGACTTTTGTCTGGATAAACCCCGAGTATTATTCGTCGAAAGGATACGGACATGGCAAAAGCTGGCGCATGTGTCTCGACGATGGCGAGACCTTGTTTTCCAGTCACCGCGTCGCCTGAATCTGCAACTTTTGTGTACAATCAGTACGCCTGTGAGGAGGATGCTGGATATCTGGCCGGCCTTGCCTATGGTCGTATTGGTTGGCTATTGTCCCCCAACATGGAACTTGGAGAATATTACTTCTTCACTCGAAAAAAGAGATCGCATATGCAGAATAGCCATTGGGTGTCCGTCGAGTTCGCAGATCGAATCATTCCTGCCCCTTATGCAGGAACCATTCCCGGCATTAACCTCTCTTAACCTCACATTGTATGGTCCCGTGGCGTTACACACTCGCATCCCTGATTCATTTTTGGGTGGATATGCCCCACATCTACGACGTCTCTCCTTGGAGAGCGTTGCATTTCCAGCACTTCCGGCACTACTTTTGTCTGCCACTGATCTTGTCAATCTTAGCCTTCAGGGTGTGCCTCGTTCGGGGTACATCTCACCCGAGGCGATGGTCACGTGCCTGTTCGTGCTGACCCGACTAGAAAGCCTCAAGCTTGGATTCCGATCCTCTGAGTCTTGTCCTGGCCTAAGGAGCCAGCATCTCCCTTCGCCGACACGCGTCTTCCTCCCCGCTCTTACCTGGTTCGAGTTCAAAGGCCTAAGCGAATACTTGGAAATCCTCGTAGCCCGGATCGATGCCCCTCTACTTAACTACTTCGAAATAAACTTCTTCAACCAAGCCATATTCTACACTCCACATCTTTCTCAATTCATCGGTCGCATTCCAAATTTCCAGGCAACCAATAATACACGTATGGTCTTTTCCGGTGGGGAAATTTCTATCAGAGTTCCATCGCCAACACAGGCACTTGGCCGTAAACTGCTCACAGTCGGGATTTCACGCATGAACTTGAACTCGATTTGGTGGCCTTCATCCCTGGCGCAGCTTTATACCTCGTCCTCGCCTCTCTTCCTCACGGTGGAACATCTCTATATGAGACTTCCACCGGCAAATTGGCAATATATCGCGCACTCCGAATGGCTGGAGATTCTACACCCACTTTCCGCTGTGAAGAATCTCTACCTATCCCAGAGAATTGCGCTATGCATCGCGCCCGCTCTACAAGAGCTTGCCTTCGATGGAAGGGTAACAGAAGTGTTGCCTGCCCTGCAGAATATTTTCTTGGCAGAGTATCCGCCATCAGAACCTGTTAGGAAAGCCATCGGACTGTTCGCTTGTGGGCGATGGCTCTTAGGTCAACCAGTAGCTGTTTACCGGTGGGACATAGAGAAGAACATGCGGCGGGAAGTCGATGATGGATAAATGCGCTCTGTGTTTTATTACAGTAATAGATTAATGTTGGTGTCACCTAACTTACCTACCATCGCTGTAATCGGATCTCTTTGACATGATTACATGTTATCGATGCGTACTTTGCTTGGACCACTGTCCTGTGTAACACTTAGTAGCCCTCGCTAGCCATGTAGTTATCGTGGTGTAATTTTGAGCTGTATGTAGCGCATCCTATAGTGCGTGTACCACCTGCACTTATCCGATGATTACTTAACCCTGCGGCGCTCTCCGCCGCACTCTCAGCCTCCTCACATGGACCGCAAGCACGTTGACACACAAACACGTGCACGTCTCGAGAACCCGTACGTGTCAAGGACAGAAGTCATCATTACCAGGCTCGGTGGGCGAGACCGTATCCCATTTTACCGATACCGAACGCGACGGCATACCTCGCTCGAATCCGTTCAAGTTCCAAAAATCAGCGCGGAAACACCATTGCCTACTTGCTGCCTTCTCATGGACGAACGAATAGACGTACGCGTCGATTGTAGCGAGACGAGACGTCGAGCGACGGAGCTTGGGCCAGAGAGGTCACGTGGAATGATCACGTGTAGTGGCATGAACTGCCTCCGATCCTTTTGCTGAGTCCATACCACTGATACGCAGCATCGCTTCAATGCCCCAGACTTCTCGCGGGGACATATAGAGGGGAAATAATGAAGGCGTGTGCTTCTCGTTGCTTTGATCCACTCATCCCAATTTCACAAACGTATATCAAGTAGATGCCGACCCTTGCAGTGATTACGATAGGACCGTCGGATAGGTATCAGATCTGGGAGTGCGGTCGTGACTTGAGGGACCAATATCGTCGTCGGATGTGAAGAGGAATGGAGAGGGCAGCAGACTGAGCAGAGGAAACGGCGTCGAAATGGTCATCGACGATCAACGCTCACATCCTGGACTGACAGCCAGCGCTCTGGGCGACGATGACTCACTGGAAAAGTTCTTTGAGGACATCCCCGTCTTTTTCAAGTCAGATTTGGTCAGTGATTTCCTAGAATGTGCCCCGATAATCTTATGAAAAGGCTCTTGGAAGTTTTACTTGGGCATCTAAGCCGTACCTTGTCATCAAACTTACTAGTCACTGCCTCTCTGAATGTAATGGGCTCGATACGTGGTTCTCATATTTGGATCCTCCTCAGCACGGTATTGCACGGATATTGGAATCAAATGCCACATACCATTGAGATGGGGAACATTGTGGTACATTTGTGCGACGGCAACGACGCCGAAGGGTTTTTCCGTCTCTACATTGACACGCTTAACGACGAGCTGCTCGCGCTACTCACTTCTATTGCCAGCAATTACAAGTCAATCTCAGCCACACATGAAGTTGAAGAACACAAGGTGCCACCGTCGGGTCAGACTGAGGTGGAAAGTTGATGCTTTACAGTATGTCCATATTATCAATAATCTCCTTGTCGGAGTTTGGCATTGCTGATAGACGCATAGCGTATTTTCGGTTGAAGGTTCTGCTCAACCGTACGCGTGCTATATCAGCCTGACAGTGTCACCATTGATAACTGGTGATTACACCAATTCGGAATCCAGGTTCGTTTTACCTCCTTCCATTCAAGTTGCGCCTAAGCATATGTCCTGGTGATTGATATCTACTCAAATTTGATATGCACCATAGAAGGCGCACTGGCATGTATATCGCACCTGCGACCTGTCTCGCTCTGCCCGTCTAGTTTCAGGGAGGCGAGCCAGAATGTGCTAATCGAGGTACTTCAGCCTGTACTCGTCATCCATCTCAAGCGCTTCCTGTATGACCCTGCCACAGGTGGCGTAGCCAAAGTTAGCACCCTTATCGAATTCACTTCAGAGCTTGAAATCCTGCTTGGTATAATGTGCTTTTTTCTCTCTCTCGCAGTTGCCGGGTCTGAAGATTTCTGGTGTTCTGTTGGTCTAGACACCATGGCATCGACTGCTAAACAATCTACGTAACGATCACGCTAGTCATCAGGAAAAACCTCAATTGCTAGCCGGTGCTAGCGAGGCACTAGCGAGTGCTAGCGAGAGTAGGCTATCGTGCCTATTGACAGTTAGCACTCGTTAGCAACTGAGGTTTTTCCTGATGTCACTACACGCTCTATGGCGCGCTCTGCCACCATGGTATCTCAACAAACAATAGGCACTATACCGTCGACGTGGTAAGAAGGAGCAGTGTCTGGAATGAGTGAATATATGCACGTCATCATTGTGCTGGACGTACTGTACAAGAATGACAGCAAAAATGGAGAGGAATGTATTGAGGAATGTATAGGAAGCGTACTGGTGCCGCGCAGCTGCGGCTAAGACTTGCCTAAAGTACGAAGAAATAGAAAAATAGATAGAGAGGGAAGGAAAGCCAAGAGGCTGTGAGAACGTGAAAGAGGGGGGATTTGTTTGCAGTTATCTTGCACCAGTGGTCGGATTAAGAGGAACGGGGCCAACGGGCTCAGATACGGTTGTTCCGCTCCACTCCGAGCGTGAATCTGAGGCATACCCCACAGACACCCTTATCACGATTTCTCTCACGTAGTAGTGAAGAATACAATTGTTACCTGCCGTGTTTCATAAACTTGAATGCGACGATAGGATAAGCTACACCGTAAAGTTCAAGTTGCGGTAGTTCTCTCGCCCACAACCCGTACGCAGGGCCGAATTGTTGTTCTACTTTTGTTAGTTCAGCCACCACCATGTCCTCCCGCTTTGCGACTCAGAAAGTAGGATCATGTCGTGGCGCAAAAGGACTTCTGTACTTGGTTACACGGCGGGCAGGAACGGATAAGTAGATTCTGCAAATAGTCGACTAAGGAATCAACTTGTGTCCAATAAATTGACAACTAAATTGACTTGATTGTCCTTACAAATAATAATAAAACAATCAAGTGATTTGCCGATGACCTCTTATATGCCAGACAACTTCAAATAAGAATGATCAAACAATTGTAAATTAGTTACCTCCTTTATAGAGCTCGACATAAGCAGACTTAGTTGGCATATAAGTCGATGTAGAATTATTAATTGCATTATGTAAACTCGTTTTGAATCTATTGTTTAAAACTTAGTAGGCACTGATCATTTTAAATAAACAATTGTATATAAAGAAGTCCATTTATTTTAAATCAATTTGGACATAAGTAGAGTTAGATAATCACACTACAAATTTTAAATAAAAATAGTCCACTCATGTCGTGGCGTCAATTCATTCCAGATGGCTCAATATTGAGCCGGAATATTTTTATTTAAAATTTGTAGTGTGATTATCTAACTCTACTTATGTCCGAATTGATTTAAAATAAATGGACTTCTTTATATACAATTGTCTATTTAAAATGATCAGCGCCCAT
Source organism: Russula lepida (assembly GCA_003316425.1). NCBI lineage: Eukaryota > Fungi > Basidiomycota > Agaricomycetes > Russulales > Russulaceae > Russula > Russula lepida. The sequence continues at coordinate 43,046 of QFEZ01001174.1, forward strand.
AGGTTTTAAACAATAGATTCAAACGAGTCTACATAATGCAATTAATAATTCTACATCCACTTATATGCCAACTAAGTCTGCTTATGTTGAGCTCTATAAAGGAGGTAACTAATTTATAATTGTTTGGTCATTCTTATTTAAAGTTATCTGGCATATAAGAGGTCATCGGCAAATCACTTAATTGTTTTATTATTATTTGTAAGGAAAATCAAATCAAC
>QFEZ01001176.1:0-13500 GCA_003316425.1 Russula lepida
CCTAAACCCAAACAGGAATATGACTCTTATGCAGACTCCTATGTGAATGATTCTTGTCTGATGAAACACATAGACAATTGCCCCTCAGGATGAGGAGGCCCCTGCAGGAAAGGTGAACGTTTCAATGAGCACTAAATTCCATATTCCTTATTTTGACATCCCTTAAATCACCTTAAACCCTACCTTGAGATGTAAATTAGATGTGCTTAGTTTCTCCTTAATTCAATGTGATTTTCCTTAATTTGATGAGTACCTCAGTGCATATTAAGTCTGAAAAGCCTGAATTAAGGAGGATTTAAGGCAATTTTAATGTGAAGACATGTATTAAAACTGTCTTAAACTGTCTTAAATGGATTTCCTAAGCATTTCCTTCAACAACACTTTAAGGCAGCCTTTAAGGCAGTTAAGACCATTTAAGCAGCTTTAAGGCAATTCCTGTTTTCCTGATGCATGAGCCAATGTAAGATGCATGTAAAAGGGTAGTAAATTGAAACTCACCACACACTTTGCATGAGCTCCCAATTTGAGAAGGCCTCTCTTCCAGAATAGTGGGGACGCCAAAGTCTTCAGCATGTGGCAGCAGAGAAACAGTTTGAGCAGCATCTCTTTGTGATTGAGCAGGGGCTCCATAAGAGAGCAGAGCTCTCTTGCTAAGGCCTTGAGGCTCTGGCAAAGGAGCCACCTGCATCCCAAAATTGTCTTGAGGTTCCAGTGGGGGCAACTTTCGCATCCCAGAGTTGCTTTTATGCCTTGGCACAGGTGATTGGGAGAACATCGCATGCATGCCAAAATTGTGCTTGTGTTCTGGCAATGGAGAGGGTGTGGCCCACATGCCAAAGTGACACTCCTGTTCTGGGGATAGAGAAAGTGATAAGAGCATGCCAAAGTCCTGCTGCTGCTCTGGGGATGGAGAGAGTGTCGCAAGCATGCCAAAGTCCTTCCTCCAGGCTAGGGATGGGGGCTGTGATGCTAGCACAGCAAAGTCCTGCTGCTGCTCTGGGGATGGAGAGAGTGATGCAAGCATGCTGAAGTTCTGCTGCTGCTCTGGGGATGGGGAAAGTGATGTGAGCATGCCAAAGTCCTTCCTCTGGGCTGGGGATGGGGGCTGTGACACTTTCATTCCAAAGTCCTGCTGCTCTGGGGATGGGGAGAGTGATGCGAGCATGCCAAAGTCCCACTGCTGCTCTGGGGATGGGGAGTGTGATGCTAGCATGCCAAAGTCCCACTGCCACTCTAGGGATGGGGAGAGTGATAACACTAGCATGCTGAAGTCTCACTTCCACTCTGGGGATGGGGAGAGTGATGACGCTAGCATGCCAAAGTCTCACTTCTGCTCTGGGGATGGGGAGAGTGATGACACTAGCATGCTGAAGTCTCTGCCACTCTAGGGATGGGGTGAGTGATGTGAGCATGCCGAAGTCTCACTGCTGCTCTGGGGATGGGGAGTGTGTTGCGGGCATTCCAAAACTGTGTTGAGGCTCTTGGAAATGGGGTATTCATGTAGAAATCACTTTTAGGGCCTGTAGAGTATAATGGATGCTTACCAGATTCATCCTCAGGCTCTGGGGAGAGCAATGTGTGCATTTCAAAGTCTCTCTGCTCTGACTCAGGGGAGAACTGTGAAGGCATGCCAAAGGTGTGTTTTTTGGTGGAAGGTAGAGAGTCTATGCAAAAATCAGAATTCTTCCTTGGCACCTCTGTAATCTCAACTGCTAGCTGCTGACCTTCTGACAAAGGGAGATGTGAAGGGGGTGGATTTGCCATGAAACACAATTGGGGGATTTGTGTGCTTTGTGAGAGTATTTGTGATAATTTATTTGTAAAATGACATGAGGCTGCCATGGAGCTTCAAGGGTTCTGCTGAGTCATGCCTCAAAACAGGCAAGTTGAAATTTGGCAAACACATCTTTTCACTTCAACACATCCCATCCCACTATCAAACGTTTCCCTCTCAAAAACCTGCCAGAATGACATCTCAACTACATATTGCATCCAGAGTTGAAGCTGCCATGGAGGCCTACAACTCTGTTTGGGATTCTGCAAACAGAGATGAATGGAAGGGAAAGTTCAATGGGGAAATGGTAAGTGTTCATTTACATGTCATTTTTTTTGATCACTCTACATTTGAAATAGAGAGCTGCTACTCACAAATTTCAGTGGGTTTTGCACAAGAATAAGGGTGCTAAACCTCTCTTGCACCCCACTCTGGTGGTGCTCTCCATAGTGCTAGACCAGGATGGGGATCTTGGCAGCATCAACAGGTCCCATCCCAACTGGCACCTTCACACCTTCTACAATGCTGATGCTGAGTTCCCCCAAGACATTTTGGACTTGCTGCCACCGATTGCAGAATGGTGGTGGGAACCCCTGGGTAAGCCATAATTGCTGAGATTCCCTACCTCTGTGCTTACAAACTCTAAATGAAAAAAGCTGAAGCTGCTTGTAGAGAGTGCACCACCAAAAATCCCCCTCCCCCTCCTGCTCCTCCTCATCTGCCACATAGGGTTATGCTGACTGTCTCACAGCAGCTGCCCCAACCCAAGGAAAAGGACAAAGATGAGGCAATGGATGTAGTTGAGGAACCTGAGGTAAGTATCACTAGTATTTGTTTATTTCTGATGTTTGAATGTTTCTCAGGGCCATGGAAGGCTGAAGGCTTCCAAGTGAGCTGGCACTTTGAGAAAGTAGAAGGGCTTGTCTGCAGCACCACATGGGACTGCAAAGCGGTGCACCCATTTGAGGCAGGGCCCTGATGCTACTGAACAAGGCTCAGGGGGGAGCGATGCCAATCCTGTTGAAGAGGATTTGGGTGGAGAGACCACAATTCAGGTATGTCACCACCCTCTCAATCAACTCAGAGCTAACAGGTGATGACAGTGTGATCAGTGCATGAAGGCAGGCATTGCTTGCGACATTTTACCAAGTGGCCCATGCAAATGGTGCAAGTCCAAGAAGGTGGGGTGCAGCCTGATGCCCCAGAACCCTGTGACTAGGAAAACCGATCAACACACAATGACCAAATCCAAGCTCTGAGAGTACTGCCGCACCCTGGTCAAAAAGGGAAAGTGACCTGCACACAACTCCCCTGATGCAGGTGGACCAGAGGGCTCAGGGTTGGCTCCATTGCCATTGCTTCTGGCACCTCTTGCTGGCCTTGGGACATTGACCTTGGATAGCAGGTCATCATCCACTGCCAACACCCCTGTGGATAGCCCCGTAGTGTCACTACAACCAGCCCTGCTAGAGTGTCCTGCCCCAGTTCCATCAGCCCTCAGCACTTGCAACACCCCCAAATCTTCAGCAGGTAAGTCCCTTTTCAGTCTTTGTGAATGCTCACACTCAAAATTTGACAGGTGTTGCTGTTGAGGTGCCAGCCACCTCAATGCTCAAGGCTCCACATCGGCAGGTCTTGTGGGCAAATGAAGATGCATCTCCAGCAAGTGATGATGGCAACATCACTGCCAGGGTTGCTGTACTGGAGAGGAGGCAAAACATGCTGGAGTGTCAGCAGGCTGAGGTAACAAGATGCTTGCAGGAGTTTGATCTCAGGCTAAAGGAGTTGGGCGGGTAAACTTTCAGGTAGCTCATATCATAGTTTTTTGTTCTTTATTTCACACAAATCGCAGTGGGTTACAGTGGATTCCAAAAACCCTGTCATGCACCATTTGAGAAAAACAATTTGGGTGGCATCCGGCAAACTCTGCTAAGGTGCAGCATTTGCACTGGTTATGTACTCTGAGTGTGCTGCACATATTCATGGGCTTAGCAACTTCTAAGAAGTATGTAATGGCTTAGTGAGGCCCCACTTGCAAAGTAGTGAAGTGGGTGCAAATGTGCATAATTATCATTGTCGACCACCAGCGCTTCAACTTCTCAGGCTCAGTGTAGCCCTTCATTTACATCTCTGACACTGCCACATGTTTTTGCGGCCTTAGCAGCTTCAAGGACATGTGTAGTAACTTATTTGTGTTTTACTTGCAGAGCAACAGAGTGTGCATCAGCATGTGCAATTTACATCAACTGCTGCCTCTTTTAGTGATCCCTTAGACTCAGTGCAGCCTTCCCTTCAGTGGGTTCAATTGAGTCAAGCAAACCAATGTGACTGCAAGGTTAAATAAAAGGTAGCATTGATCATGGGCACAATGTAAGGGTAAGCACTAATATGTACAAGCAGCCCAATCACAAAGATAGGAAATTGAATCTTGGCCCTCTGCATAAGTTCTAGCAGCATGATCGCATTCAACTTGGCATAAGGGCGGCACTGTATGGAGTGTTCACCTCTTGGGGAAAAGCAGCTTTGCAATTGCTTACCTCTCTCCAGTGGCCTTTGAAGTTGGATGGCAATACCGACTTGACTGCCGCCTGTTGGGTGTTGCTCCATCTACTTGGCCATCAACTTTCTGGCACTTGCTTGAAGGAGAATCAGCAGCAGCAGCAACCCCATTTTTTCTACACCCGGAGTGTCTATTCCCCTGAATTTGCAGGCTAGCAACCCACGAAGCTGTTGGCAACTGCTGGCACTTGTGGGCCTGGTGAGGAGAGGCTGGCAGTGGCTGCTGGTCTTCATCAGCAGCTCTAGGTGAACCTAACTGTGATGGTTGGCACTCATCGGCAGTACTTTGTGTCTGGATGAGGCACTAAATTTCAATTCTCAATGAGGTGATCAATTTTGCTTACATTGTTAGGTGAGGGCTCCTGGCCAGTGGAGCCAGACCCACTCTGCTGCTCATCCTTGGCATATACTCCATTGGGTTGACCTGTTCATGAGCCATTGGTGAGGGGGTGGTTGGGAGAGTGGGCAGAGAGTGTGTGTGAGGAGGGTGAGCATGAGATGAATCTGAAGCCATACCTCTGCCTGTTTGTTGCCATGCATGTGCATTGGCAGCTACACTAGGCCCCGGGCCATTGCCAGGAGAGTGAGCTGAAGGCTACAAGATTCATGAGGTCAGTGCCTGCTCTTGGAATGTTTCAAGAGCCAGCCTACTGTGTTTCAATTCTTGGCAGCATTGCTGAGGTTTTGACCAGGCTCAGTCAAACCATTGTTACTGTTACACCCATCTTCTTGTGATGTTAGACCCTCTGTCTGTCACAAGAGATGTCACAGGATGTGACTGCAAGAGGTGACTTGCCCCCTTCCTTTCTCAATGACTTGACCTGTATGACTTGGCTATTGATGACTCGATACACATGACTCACATAGAGTAGCAGTGACTCATGAACTCTGACTCGTCTCAACTCATTACTCTGACTCATCTCAACTCATTCGCTGTGTATATAAACCCTAGCCTTCTACCAAGATAGCCTTAAGCTTGTCTTTCTGTGCAATACAGGTAAATCTGCTTCCCAAATGAACGAACCCCTTAAGAGCAGTGTGCTATCACCCTTGACAAACCATTGGGCAACGAATGGCCACTAAGACTCACTCCCTATTCACGACTTAGGTTCTAAGTCACTTGACTGAGAACCCCAACATTCGATATCTCTAGCCGAGATCCCCAAACAATGAACAAATGAGCTCAACCAAAGCAGAATGATACACAAGATCACCAACAATGCCATGACCTGTTGGTTTCACTGTCTGGCTATCATCACTGTCAGACAGATCCTCTTCTGCTTCTTTGCCTGGCACAATATTGGTGTCGGTGTCATCTTCTTCTGAGGCACTCTCATTGTTCTGAATGGCATTGGCCATCTTTCTGAAGTGGAATGGAACCTTACCAGTGGCTTGCCTCCATGCCCAGTGTGCTAGTATAGAATTGGCATCCTCCAGACAAAGGTGATAGTACTGTTTGAGAGCCACCCCCTCAGGCAAGTACTTCAGCCTGATGTAACCATCTCTGTCTCTTTGAATCTCAGTCCAAGGGACTCGCGCCTTCTTCATACCAATAGAGATGTCTAAAAATCAGTTAAGTGACTGAATCTGTCACCAACAGGTCACAGCATCATTTGGTGACTTGGTATTGTTCTACCTTGGTTGAGCTTGTTCATTTGGGATTCAGAGACCTCAGGGATCTCAGGGATCTTGGTTGAATGACTTAGTGTCTAAGTCATGAATGGAGGGTGAGTCCTAGTGGCTGTTTGTTGCCCAACAGTTTGTCAAGGGTGATAGCACACTGCTCTGAAGAGTTCATCTGTTTGGGAAGCAGATCTACCTGTATTGCACAGAAAGACAAGCTTAGGGCTGTCTAGGTAGAAAGCTACAGTTTATATACATGGGGAATGAGTCGCTACAAGTCATAGTTCATGAGTCACTATTACTACTATGTGAGTCATGTGGATCGAGTCATCAATGGTTGAGTCATTCAGTTCTGAGTCATTTAACAGAAGAAGGGGGTGAGTCACCTCTTGTGGTCACATACTGTGATGTCTCTCATGACAGAATCAGCAGTAAGAACTGGCAGCTGACTGACTATATATGTCACCAATGAACCTGCCAATGTGCTGTTTTTTGTATAAAAGCTCATGGCCCTCAATCTCTTTGATACTTAGCAGCATTGGGTAACCATCTTTGTTCCACCTTAGCTTAGTTTCCAGGGTCCTTCTCCTTCTTTCTGACTCATCCTTGCTGCAGTCAGTCATTGTGAACCCTAAAATGCAGCACATTAGCCAATTTTCCTTGAGGTGGAATACACTCTCACCAAGGGACTTGCCACCCCATTTTGAGAAATCTTCCAGCATTTAGTACTGCCTCCAGTTTTTATGATGTGCCTTGAAAGACATTCCACCATTTTGATCATTATAATCGAAGCTATTTGAGATTGAGAGAGGTGTGTATAAATAGAGTCTTATACTCACAGCATTATTAAAGGATCTCCTTTGGCATCGATGAAGGCTGCAAGAATGACCACGCATATCCCAAACTGGTTATATGCTGAAGATGTGAACTCCTTAATGGCCCTTGGTCTGTGCTTGTTCATCATACTAGTGGGGGGGATTAGTTGATTCAAATCTGCTAGATTTATTGCCACATGAATACCCCTACCAAAGAAGTCAAGTTGCATTGTCCTGCTTTGGGTGGTCATGTGGGGGGGCTAGGGAAAAAATTTTGGACTTGAGTGCTGAAAGGGGGCTAACACATTGAGAACCAGGGGTTGTGCCCATATTTCACTTTCTGAACTAGTTTCTCAGCAGCCTGAGTCTGTTGATCGGTAGCCTGCATGTGACAATTGGCAGCATGGGTTTGCTTATCAGCAACCAAGGGGCCTGAGCACTTGCACATTTCAGTGCCCTTTTGTTTCCACTAGTGTAACTGGCCTTGGGAACAGGAGCTGATGCGTCGCTCTGTTGCCCATGTAAGAGATGAAGAACCGGTACAAAAGGTATCTTGGTCTAGTCCTGTGATGTCATCATGCGTCATGAGTCTAGATGTGGCATCATGCTATCTCGCGTATTGGTCTGATGATATGTTTCTGTGTCCTGTTTTATGTTCACCTGTTTGTGTGGGCCTAGCCTGTGGAGGCCCTTGTACCTTTACCGTTACCTTGGATTTTTAGACTCCTACTTGGTTTGGCCTTAGGCCCCTAGTTAGTCTATCTTGTAACAGTATATAGGGAGCGCCTTAACTGCCCTAAACCAGCAAGTTGAGTCTCCTGTCTCAATTTACATGTCTTCCTTTCTTCTCTTTCTCTCTCTCATAAGAGGGTCTTGCTAAGGGACTTGCAAGGCAGGAACCTCTTACTCTATCAAAGCTACATAGGAGGGCGTGACTCCTACCAAGTTATACGACAACTGGTCTACTCACTGATGCATACAAAGCGGCAGTGACATTAGACTCAACTTTCTTATTCAAGACGGCTAGCAATATGGCACTGTTGACTCAGAAGCAACTGCTTGAGTCCAATCCCAACCGACGAGTCTTCACACTACCCAGTGACGACAGCAGGAACAGTACAGGGAAAGACCTGCTCTTCTTCTCTACAAAAGAACCTTTGTCACTTACAGACGCAATTCCCGTCACCCTCAATCAAGGATTGTGGCACCAGATCACCAAGGATCTTGCATTTGGCATCCCAGCGCCAGAAGTACACGACTACGACGACCCACCATACCCTAAGGAAAAGGGGAAGGCCAAAGTTCAAGTCAAATCAGACAAAGAAGAGGACATTGACAAATCAATACAAAAGCAAGTCGATAAAAATATCAGGCATTCCCCTATCGCACCAGACGCCATCCTACCCTCGTGAGCAGGACTAATTCTCGACACTATGAGCAACACTACGACAGAAACGGCAGCCTTTACAACATCCAAACCAAGCACAACACGAGTCCAAAAGGCATTTGGAGCAGCAATGAAGAAGTACACTCCACCGAACCCACCAAAGAAGGGAGGTCCGCCCCCAGGCAGATCTGGACTCCCAGGAGGGTCAGGAAATCCCAGTGGAGGTGGAGGAGGAGGACCCCCTGGAGGAGGACAAGGAGGAGGGGTACAAGGACCAGGAAACCCAGGAGGTAATGCCAAACTTATGGGCGCCCTGCCTGCCATCTTCAGTGGAGATAGAAAACTCACTGATAACTTCATGGATGAACTCCTCCTTTATTACTGCATTAACCGACTAAATCCGACTCTTGCTTCGCCAATCACTAGGGTGGCAGTGGCCCTCTCTTACATCAAAGGCGAAGATGTCGCAGGATGGGTACACGACATGGGGGTGTTCCTAGACAGCCTCCTCCCCGACGATGACACAGATGACGTTTGGGATCATTTTGTGGATGCCTTTGGGGCCAGATTCCAAGATTCTACTAAAGCGGACTGGGCTTGAAATGACTTGGAAAAATTACAACTCAAGATGCCTTTTGTAGACAAGTACACTTCCGAATTCGAGGAACTGGTGAGAAAAGCCAACTATCAAGCAGGAAATCCTGAAACCCAGAGGCTTTTTATGAAAGGACTCCCAATCAAAGTCCTCGAGGAGGTCATGCACGGCGGGACTCCTGCCACTTATGAAGACCTCAAACAACGAACTGTAGAGGCAGTACAATCTCAACAAACTATATACAATATCATATGTGGGAGAAACCAAAACAACCCCTCAAATACCCCTTTCCATCCAAAACCATTCAACTGGGGCAACAAATGCTTTGATCAAGGACAGCAGCGCCCCCAGTGGAACTCCTCAAATGCTCCCCGACAATACAACAATAGGGTAGTCCCCATGGACATAGGATGAACCCGAGGTTTTCGGGGCAGAAACCAACGAGGAGGCTACCAACAATTCCAAGGACAAGTCGCAGCTTTAAATGAGCCTGGAGGACCTCAAATAGCTTGACAAGGACGAGGACGAGGGGGCAATGACAACGTCCCGTGAGGAGCATGCTTTGAATGTGGCCAGTTTGGCCATTACGCTCGAAACTGCCCTCGCAGAACCAGGCAGTCCAACATTAATCTCATGGATGCCGAATGGGATAGCGACTCTGCTATTGACATACCTTTTCTCGAGATCCCCCGTGACACGGTAGCATCGGCAAAACACCTCCTTTCCACGATGAATGAGGAAGAAAGAAAACAACTAGCTGAGGAAATGGGAGTAAACAAGGATTTTCCCACAGCCTGATTAGGTCAGCACTAATTAGGCAAAATAGCACTGGAGATGTATTTCTTTCTGCATGGAAATCTATGACCCTTCGATTTTTCGTTCACTCCATTGCAAAAAGAGCCGAAGCGATTGCCCTCATTGATTCAGGGGCAACGGAAAACTTCATGAATCTAACGTATGCTAAATGGCTACGACTGCCTATTGAGCAGATGAAGGAATCACGAAAACTCCTCAATGTCGATGGCACCGAAAACAAGAACGGCGAATTAAAATACTACACCGACCTATCAGTTTAGACAGGCCAAACCTGCCAGAAACTTCGGTTCTACCTTACTGAGTTGGGGGAACACAAAGCAATACTAGGATACCCATGGTTTGCAGTAGCACAGCCCAAGATTGATTGGAAACAAGGATGGATTGATCACACTCAACTTCCAATTATTTTACGGGCGAATAATGCCAAGAAGGCATGATTCATCCCTCGATCTGTCAATATCTCAAGAACAAGAGGGCCACAAGAGTATTTTATTGGCCAGGTAACATTCCATCCAAAAGCTACTCCCCTATCACCAATAAAAGGGGTACCAGATGAATACCAACATCATAAAAAGGTTTTCAGTGAACAAGAATCACAGAGGCTTCCACGCCACACTGTATGGGATCATGCCATCAAACTCTTGCCTGGAGCACCCTCATCCTTACCAGGAAAATTGCTCCCTTTCACCCAAGCGGAAATCGCTGAAGCTGGAAAGTTTGTACACGAACACCTAAAGAGGGGAACTATCAGGGAATCATGGAGTCCATATGCGGCTAACTTCTTCTTTGTCAAAAAGAAAGATGGGACTCTACGTCCAGTTCAGGACTATAGACCCATCAACAAGTGGACCAAAAGGAACTGCAATGTATCCCCACTAATCCCTCAGACAATTGACTGCTTAAGTGGATGTACTTTGTTCACAATGTTTGATGTACGATGGGGGTATAACAACATCCAAATCAAACTGGGAGACGAATGGAAAGCAGTGTTTCTCACCCCAGAGGGACTGTTCGAACCAACAGTGATGTTCTTTGGCCTTACCAACTCGCCGGCAATGTTCCAAATGATGATGAACACTATATTCCGGAAACAAGTAGCCCAAGGATGGCTATTGGTCTATCTGGATGATATCGCCATCCACACAAAGCGACGAACTGGAGAAACTGAAGAACAACACAAAGCATGACACAAGGCTTATATCCACAAAGTCCTCAAAATCCTCAAACAAAATGACCTATACCTGAAGCCTGAAAAGTGTGCTTTCGAACAAGAAGAGATCAATTATCTAGGTGTTACTGTAGGATGGGGTGTATTGAAGATGGATCTGAAGAAAGTCCAAACTGTTACAGAATGGAAACCACCTACCATGGTAACAGAAGTTCGTCAATTCCTTGGATTCACTGGTTACTACCAATACTTTATCCCCAACTACTCCAAGATTGCACGACCACTCCTCAACCTCACAAAGAAAGCTACTGAATGGCACTGGGACAAAGCACAGTTGACAGCATTCGAACACCTAAAATCGCTGATGAGTAAAGCACCTGTCCTGCAACAACCCAATTTTGCCAAACAATTCTACCTTCAAACCGATGCATCAGTGTATGGCATGGGCGCCATACTCTCGCAAGCGGCAGGCGACATGGATGCCACCCCTACCAAAAACTCGAAACCCAAACTCCATCCAATCACATATTATTCCGCAACATTCTCCCCTGCAGAACGAAATTATGATATCTATGAAAGGGAACTGCTAGCTGTGATGAAATCCCTTGCGCACTGGCGTCACTACCTAGGATGGACTAAATACCCCTTCATCATCCTTACAGATTACGCTAACCTTCAATACTGGAAAGCCCCAAAGAATCTTAACCAACGAACAGCACGATGGCACGCAGATCTACAGGAGTATGATTTTGAAATCCAACACATCCCTGGAAAGACGAATACAGGCCCAGATATTCTATCTCAGCCATCTGGTGCAGATCAAGGAAAAGACGACAATCATAATATCACTGTCCTCCCTCCCGAAAAGTTCATCTGCCAAACGAAAGTGGAAGAACCATCCGAGACAAAGAAAAGAGACCTCATGACATTGATTCATGACCATCCCACTGCAGGACACCTAGGAAGAGATGAAACCCTGCGCCAAGCCCAGAAGCATTTTGTATGGGCTGGAATGAAAGCCTGGATCAGTGATTATGTGAAGGGATGTGCAACGTGTCAACAGAATAAGAATCTCACCCACCAGCGCAAAACCCCGCTTTTCCGAATCACAACCCCAAAAGATGCCCTTCCCTTCCAACAGGTATCAATGGATCTAATCACTGGGCTACCCAACGTACGGGGAAAAGACACAATCCTTACCATAGTTGACCATGGATGCTCTCGAGCTGCCCTTTTTCTTCCCTGCTCCACTACAATTACTGGCCTGGAGATAGCTAACCTATATTTCAAACATATCTACCCATGGTTTGGAATACCCAAAAAGATCATAATGGACAGAGACCCTCGTTTTACATCACACTTTGGAAGGGCACTAACTCAAAAACTGGGAATCCAACAGAACATCTCCACTGCTTTCCACCCCCAAACTGATGGCCTCTTGGAACGGAAAAACCAGTGGATAGAACAATATCTCCATATCACGACATCAACGGCCCCTAAGGACTGGACCACTTGGCTATCAATAGCTATGGCGGTACACAATAACCGGAGGAACATAACCACTGGCTCATCACCCAATCAAATTCTATGGGGAGCAGAAGCTCCACTTGTGCTAACAGGGGAAGATGATGAGAAGAACCAGACTGCCACGGATTGCCTCAGCCTTCTAGAACAAAAACAAGCCCAGGCCATTCAAGCAATTAATCAAATGGAAGGACAAGAACCTACTCTGTCTCCTTTTAAAGTAGGAGACCAGGTATGGCTAGAGGGCACCCACCTCTGATTACCGTATCAAGGAACTAAGCTAGCACCCAAACGATATGGCCCCTTTAAAATCACAGAAGTCCTATCCCCTGTGGCTTGTCGTCTGGACCTCCCCGTGGCCTGGACCATCCACAATGTGTTTCACATGTCACTCTTATCACCCTATCATGAGATGCCAACCCATGGAGTAAACTTTTCTAAACCCCCACCTGACCTTATCGAGGGAGAAGAAGAGTATGAAGTGGAGCGTATCACCAATCACCAACATCATGGATGGACCAGACAACTCCAATACCTGGTCAAGTGGATGGGATATCCAGAAGCAGACAACACATGGGAGCCAGCTGACCAGATTCACGCCCCAGAACTCATTAAAGCCTATTACCGACATACTCCCTTAGAGCATAAAAGAGCACCCAGAAAAGCGAAGAAGAGTATTCGCTCTATATACCATGTCCCCCTCAGAAGATGTCTAGCTCAAGCAGTAATACCTCCTCTTCTCAAGAAGCGCAACCCCCTTCTGCCATGTCCTTCACAGTATCGGTGGACACCCCAGCAGTCAACGGACCCATCGACCCTCCTCCAAATTTATCCTATCGAGAACGCCTCGACTACTACAAGGCACAAATTCCCGACCTCCCAGTTGAAGGGTATAGGCGACTTGCAGGACTGGACAAAGCCCAAATCAGCCTCATCTCTCAAATCAGAAACCATGCCATATCCCCCCGATCAGCTGCCAATATTGCTGCCGGGGACCCCATGATCCACCCAGAAGTTCTACGTGCCCTCATTCAAAGCATGGGGGAAGGTATACAATGAGCCCAAACCTGACACGAAATCGAGATGGGGCTTCTCCAAGAGGCTCTTGACAATCTCCACTGAACTCCAAGTTCAGGGAACACCAATCCAAGCAAACCGTTTGAAGAAGCCCCGCCTGGATATATCGAGAACCAGGGACAGGTGTACATCAACCTCCCATGCAAAGATGGCCAAGTACGT
>QFEZ01001178.1:1702-14863 GCA_003316425.1 Russula lepida
GACCACCCCCGAGTCCCACTTTCCCATTGCAGGGCCATGGTATGCACATATGAGTGATGGCCAGAATAGGATGTAACAAGGAAAGGGGATAATGTCATGAGGGATGTCATGACATGTGACCAGAAGAGGTGACATTACTCTATGACTCCTTCTTACTTGATGACTTGTTCTGATATAACTCATAGTATCTACATGACTCATTGCATCGACTCATGAACAGTTTACCTGACTTGTGTTGACTCTGGTATGACTTGGTATGACTCCATTAGCTTACTGACTCAGACTGCCATGTATAAAAGATGAGCTAGCAGTACTAGACAGCCTTAAGCTTGTCTTCCTGTGCAATACAGTCAGACTAGCCTCACAAATGACCAATTCCCCAGAGCAGTGTGCTTAAGCCCTCAACGGAATGTTGGGCATTGGATCTAGCCGCTAAGACTCACCTCCCACTTATGACTTAGCTACTAAGTCACTCAACTGAGAACCCCGAGATTTGATACAAACTCAGTCAAGGAAGAATGATCCCTGAGATCCCCAAAATCTCCGAAGACACCATGTGCTGTTGGTGACAGCTATTGCCTGCTCACAACTGCAACTGCTGTTGATGATGGGAAGAGAAAAAACATGGCACCTTCACACCTTCTACAATGCCAATGCCGAGTTCCCCCAAGACATTTTGGACTTGCTGCCGCCGATTGCAGAATGGTGGTGGGAACCCCTGGGTAAGCCATAATTGCTGAGATTCCCCGCCTCTGTGCTTACAAACTCTAAATGAAAAAAGCTGAAGCTGCTCGTAGAGAGCGCACCACCAAAAATCCCCCTCCCCCTCCTGCTCCTCCTTGTCTGCCATGTAGGGTTACACTGACTGTCTCACAGTGGCCACCCCAACCCAAGGAGAAGGACAAAGATGAGGCAATGGATGTAGTTGAGGAACCTGAGGTAAGTATCACTAGTATTTGTTTATTTCTGACGTTTGAATGTTTCTTAGGGCCATGGAAGCCCAAAGGCTTCCAAGTGAGCTGGCACTTTGAGAAAGCGGAAGGGCTCGTCTGCGGCACCACGTGGGACTGTGAAGCGGCATGCCCATTTGAGGCAGGGCCCTGATGCTACCGAACAAGGCTCAGGGGGGAGTGATGCCAATCCTGTCTAAGAGGATTTGGGTGGAGAGCCCACAATTCAGGTATGTCACCACCCTCTCAATCAACTCAGAGCTAACAGGCGATGACAGTGCGATCGGTGCATGAAGGCAGGCATCGCTTGCAATGTTTTACCAAGTGGCCCATGCAAATGGTGCAAGTCCAAGAAGGTGGGGTGCAGCCTGATGCCCCAGAACCCTGCGACTGGGAAAACAGATCGACACACAAGGACTGAATCCAAGCTCCAGGAGTACCACCGCACCCTGGTCAAAAAGGGAAAGCAACCTGCATGCAACTCCCCTGATGCAGGCAAACCAGAGGGCTCAGGGTTGGCTCCATCACCATCGCTTCTGGCACCTCTTGCTAGCCTCAGGACATTGACCTTGGATAGCGGGTCATCATCCACTGCCAACACCCCTGCAGATAGCCCCGCAGTGTCACTACAACCAGCCCTGCCAGAGCATCCTGCCCCTGTTCCATCAGCCCTCAGCACTCGCAACACCTCCAAATCTTTGGCAGGTAAGTCCCCTTTCAGTCTTTGTGAATGCTCACGCTCAGAATTTGACAGGTGTTGCTGTTGAGGTGCCGGCCACCTCAATGCTCAAGGCTCCACATTGGCAGGTCTCATGGGCAAATGAAGATGCATCTCTGGCAAGCAATGATGGCAACATCGCTGCCAGGGTTGCTGTACTGGAGAGGAGGCAAAACATGCTGGAGCATCAGCAGGCTGAGGTAACAAGATGCTTGCAGGAGTTTGATCTCAGGCTAAAGGAGTTGGGCAGGTAAACTTTTGGGTAGCTCATATCATAGTTTTTTGTTCTTTATTTCACACAAATCGCAGTGGGTTATAGTGGATTCCGAAAACCCTGTCATGTGCCATTTGAGAAAAACAATTTGGGTGGCATCCAGCAAACTCTGCTGAGGTGCAGCATTTGCACTGGTTATGTATTCTGAGCATGCTGCACATACCTGCGGGCTTAGCAACTTCTAAGAAGTATGTAATGGCTTAGTGAGGCCCCACTTGCAAAGTAGTGAAGTGTGTGCAAACATACATAATTATCATTGTCAACCACCAGCGCTTCAACTTCTCAGGCTCAGTGTAGCCCTTCATATACATCTCTGACACTGCCACATGTTTTCGCAGCCTTAGCAGCTTCGAGGACGTGTGTAGTACATCGGGAAATTGTACAAAAACTTTCCAACTTTTCAGCTTCTTTAAGCCATAACAAGCTCAAAAGCTGAAAAGTGAAAAAGCCAAACTTGGTCATGCTGGATGAATGACAAAAAGGTGTAAAAGTATAGTTTATGAAATGATTGACAAAGGATCTTTTTGGACTTTTTACGCTTTTCCATTTTTCAACTTTTTTTGCAGCGGCCAAAGGCAGCTTTTGGCAAAATGTAGGTTACTTGTCAGCTTTTGGACTTCATGAAACTTTTCCAAACTTTTCCAGCTTTTTGGGCTCTTATGAGCTCATACGAGCTCGTACGAGCCCAAAAAGTTTGCTGCAGGGTTGCCAATGTAACTTATTTGTGTTCTACTTGCAGAGCAACAGAGCGTGCATCAGCATGCACAATTTACATCAACTGCTGCCTCTCTTAGTGACCCCTTAGACTCAGTGCAGCCTTCCCTTCAGCGGGTTCAATTGAGTCGAACAAACCAATGTGACTGCGAGGTTAAATAAAAGGTAGCATTGATCATGGGCACAATGTAAGGGTAAGCACTAATATGTATGAGCAGCCCAATCACAAAGATAGGAAATTGAATCTTGGCCCTCTGCATAAGTTCTAGTGGCGTGATCATGTTCAACTTGGCATAAGGGCAGCACTGTATGGAGCATTCACCTCTTGGGGAAAAGCAGCTTTGCAATCACTTACCTCTCTCCAGTGGCCTTTGAAGTTGGATGGCGATACTGACTTGACTGCCACCTGTTGGGTGTTGCTCCATCTACTTGGCCATCGACTTTCTGGCGCTTGCTTGAAGGAGAATCAGCAGCAGCAGCAGCCCCATTTTTTCTACACCCAGAGTGTCTATTCCCCTGAATTTGCAGGCTAGCAACCTGCAAAGCTGTTGGCAACTGCTGGCGCTCATGGGCCTGGTGAGGAGAGGCTGGCGGTGGCCGCTGGTCTTCATTGGCAGCTCTAGGTGAACCTAACTGTGATAGTTGGCACTCATCAGCAGTACTTTGTGTCTGGATGAGGCACTAAATTTGTCACTGCCGCTTTGTACGCGTCAGTGCTTAGACTAGTCGTTGAGTAACTTGGTAGGAGTCACGCCCTCCTAATAGCCTTTGATAGAGTAAGAGGTTCCCAGCTTGCAAGTCCCTTAGCAAGACCCTCTTGTGAGAGAGAGAAAGAGAAGAAAGGAAGACACGTAAATTGAGACAGGAGACTCAACTTGCCAGTTTGGGGCAGTTAAGGTGCTCCCTATATACTGTTACAGGATAGACTAACTAGGGGCCTAAGGCTGAACCAGGTAGGAGTCTAAAAGTCCAAGACAATGGTAAAGGTACAAGGGCCTCCACAGGCTAGACCCACACAGACAGGTGAACATGAAACAGGACAAAGAAACATATCATCAGACCAATACGCAAGATAACAAGATGCCATGCCTAGACTCATGATGCATGATGACATCACAGGACTAGACCAACAGACCTTTTGGACCAGTTCTTCATCTCTTACATGGGCAGAAGAGTGACGCATCAACTCCTTCTCCCAAGGCCAGTAACACCACCCTTCTCCTCAGAGTGGACGTCCTCGTCCACGCACCGATCCCATGCCGTTACATAGCCACTTAGCTTTGACGTGGGTCTGCTCTTGTCGGGCCCCCATTTGCTGACCCAGGTGTAAGTGTCGCACCTTTTGGGCAATGAGGGACGCCTCGAGCCTCCCTTTTGACAGACCCCTCTCAACCCCTCTCGTCTCCTGTTCCACCTGCAGTAGGTCGATTTGAGCATCGAGGGAGTGACACTCTTTGTCGAGCTTCCAGTACTGATCTGCTTCTGCCACATACCCCCAATTGTCGGTGGGGAGTCGGTCAAGTTCCTTTCGTAAAATGGCAAAGGTACTGCCACTCCTGACCAACGTGCTATGGAACCATTCCAGCAGGCTTGTTGCCCACTCGTCGGTTGAACTTGGGTCATTGTAGTTTGGGGCATAGATGGGAGTGATGATGGGAAGGTCATTCGGGGTATCCCCATCGGTGTATGCTGCCACTTTACCTCCTTCCACACGTTTGATCCACTTGGCTGGGCATGTCTGGCCGTCTCTGCACGGGAGGTCAATGTAAACTTGTCCCTGGTTTTCGACGTATCTGGGTGGGGCTTCTTCGAACGGCTTACTCGGGTTGATGTTCCCTGGCCTTGGGGTTCGGTGGAGGTCGTCAAGAGCCTCTTGGAGGAGCCCTATCTCAATTTCATGTCGGGCTTGGGCTCGTTGTACTCCTTCTCCCATGCTTTGAATGATCGCTCGTAATACCTCGGGGTGGATTGTGGGATCTCCGCTGACAAGGTTAGCTGCTGATCGAGGGGACATCGCCCTTGCCCATATCTGGGATATGAGGGCAACTTGTGCATCATCGGGCCCAGCCAATCAATGGTACCCTTTGACTGGGAGATCCGGGATACAGGCTTCATAGTAGTCGAGCCTTTCGCGGTAGGACAGCCCCGTCGGTGGATCGATTGGTTTGGGGGCAGCTGGGGTGTTGACTGATACTGCAAAAGACATAGCAGAAGAGGGTCACGTTTCTTGAGGGGAGGGAGAGTTGTTACTTGAGCTGGACATCTTTCTGAGGGGATGTGGTGTGTAAAGCGAATGCTCTTCCTCGTCTTTCTGGATGCCCTTTTATGCTCCAAGGGAGTATGTTGGTGATAGGCTTTAATGAGTTCTGGAGCATGAATCTGATCAGCTGGCTCCCATGTGTTATCTGCCTCTGGGTATCCCGTCCACTTGACCAAGTATTGGAGCTGTCTAGTCCTTCCATGACATCGATGATTAGTGATGCGCTCCACTTCATATTCTTCTTCCCCTTTGATAAGGTCAGGTGGAGGTCTTGAAAAGTTTGCTCCATGGGTTGCCGTCTCATGATAGGGTGATAAGAGCAATGTGTGGAACATGTTGTGAATGGTCCAGGCCATGGGGAGATCCAAACAACAGGCTACAGGGGATAAGACTTCTGTGATTTTGAAAGGACCATATCGTTTGGGTGCTAATTTGGTGCCTTGATACGGTAGCCGGAGGTGAGTGCCTTCTAACCATACCTGGTCTCCTGCTTTAAAAGGAGACGGAGTAGGTTCCTGCCCCGCCGTCTGATTGATTGCCTGAATGGCCTGGGCTCATCTTTGTTCTAGAAGGCTGAGCCAATCCGTTGCAGTCTGGTTCTTCTCGTCATCTTCTCCCGTTAGTAAGAGTGGAGCTTCTGCTCCCCATAGAATTTGATTGGGCGATAAGCCAGTGGTTGCATTCTTCCGGTTATTGTGTACCGCCATAGCTATTGATATCCAAGTGGTCCAGTCCTCAGGGGCTGTTGATGTTGTGATATGGAGATATTGTTCTATCCATTGGTTCTTCCATTCCAAGAGACCATCAGTTTGAGGGTGGAAAGCAGTAGAGATGTTCTGTTGGATCCCCAGTTTTTGAGTTAGTGCCCTTCCGAAGTGTGATGTAAAACAAGGGTCTCTGTCCGTTATGATCTTCTTTGGTATCCCAAACCATGGGTAGACATGTTTGAAATATAGATTAGCTATCCCTAGACCAGTAATTGTGGTAGAGCAGGGAAGAAAGAGCGCAGCTTGAGAGCATCCATGGTCAACAATGGTAAGGATTGCGTCTTTTCCCTGTACATTGGGTAGTCCAGTGATTAGATCCATTGACACCTGTTGGAAGGGAAGGGCATCTTCTGGGGTTGTGATTCGGAAGAGCGGGGTTTTGCACCGGTGAGGCCTAAGTGTTGATGCTATAATGTTCACTTACCTCTGATAATACAATGGTTTTTTCATGCTCATTGGCGAGATGGAAAAGCAATTGTCAATGTTTTTTTGCAGCAGATGTGCCCCTTGCAGTGAACTCGGCAACAGGTCTGCCATTAATTCAGGGCCATTGCCAACCTGCTTCATCAGCAGCTTCCAGATTTAGGTCCTCTACCCAGATCTGCCAATGATGTAATTTTATCCAAACACTGCCTCCAAATCTTGGCAAGATAATCATAGTGACAAAACATATGCCATGTCCCTAGTCAAAACAAAACAGCATAACTCGCACTGTGTGGCTCAACCAACTTAGAAAGCTCAGCATATAATGCCTAGAAGTGCGGAATAAGCATGCCCCAATAACATGGCAGAAATTCTGATTGAACTGAATCAAAATTGCTTTGCCTAATTAGCCCAGAGCATTTTTTCGAGCTGCCGAAAAACATAGGGATGCTGCACTCACAAAACATCGCACCATTGGATAAGCTGCCAAGGACATAGGCCATTCACATTGGGAGGGCCCCATTACACTACTACATTTTGCTATCTATTTGGCATTTTTGTTTGGCTGCTCTAAAGAAAGTCTATTGGGAGGATTCTCAAAAGAACCAGACATGGTTGCTATACAAGATTCCATGCACATAGTGGCAAGGAAAAGGCAGAACTGGTACTTTTATTAATGCCCCAAATATTTAGAATATTTTGGCAGCTTAGGTGAATGAGAATTTATATGCAGGATTCTTAATGTCAGTGGAGCACTGATTCACTTCACTTGGAGATATGCGCGCCAGAAGGTTTCATGCCTGGCCTATACTGCACTCTATGTCAATTGCAATATGCAATACCTGGTGTGCATCCAATCGCTCGCTGTAATGACTACCACTCCATGTACACCATCTCTCATAAAAATTTCATGGCATACTCTACCTCCTTCAAAACTGGGCACTGCCTATTCCAGTACATTTCCTTATACTCTTGCTACCATGCCAGGGCCATACTACGGAGATATCCCAGGCCAAATCTTTCAGAGTATTTGGCAGGTTAGACATTATAATAATATACAGGACCCTTCAGCTTTGTAACACCATTTTACTTTGCTCTAAATAATGCGGCATTCAAGCATTTACATCTCACCTGCGTTGCATTCTATGCTACTCATAATATTTAGTATACATCCAATCACTCGCTGGCACATTCGCCCATTCATGCACATTGTTCCTCATGAAGTAGGCATAGCATACTCTATCTCCTTCAAAACTGGGCACTGCATGCTCCAGCACACTTCCTGATATGCCAATCACTGTGCCAGGGCCATACTTCAGAGTGACCCTGAGGCCTGGCAGCTTCAAGTTGCAATTTTGGTACCTTCCTAACATCACCAGCATGTCATACCAATTGCTTCGTGAGCTTCCATCCCGGTGTAGTGGAGTAGAGTGATTGGAAATGATGGAAATGCTGCTGAAAACAGATGCCCATCAGCTAAGTACATCCTGAGGGTCTATCTCAGGAGTATCTCTTAGGCACTTGGCAGTCTGCCAGCCTGCATCATAAAGCTGAGGGTGAATTACTGTGAGGATTGTGCTCAAAATTGCATTGGACTCTGAGATTGCATCTAGCCAGTCCAATGTGGCAGGTGAACCAAAGCTTGCAGAGGCCTGTGGGTGTTGTTGCACGGTTGCCTAATTCAGAATAAGCTGCCAAAGAATAGATTACATGTGCTGAGGTGCTCACATCATGGCCTAGTTGAAACCATGTGGGTGATAAATTTACTGAACCCTGAGGGCCCTCTCCTGAGTGAAAATATTTCTGATCATCGTGCCAAGAGCTACCGCCTTGCAACATTCCTAGCAGCAGAAGCAGTTTCCCTTGTGCCATCAACATTGCACTCTGAGAGGTGTCAGGTTTTCTGCTGCAATTGCCAGCTGCTGATTGGACAGAGTGAATAAACTCACCTGTCTAGAATTGGTTAAGATTCCAGGAAGGTACCAGGCCATAATAATGCCCTGCATGTCAACAATAATGCATGGCATTGAGGCGGTGACTCCATTCAGTGGGGGATATTGCCGTTTTAGGGAGGCTTCCCTTTATTTGATATCTTAGTTCCTGACAGTGTAGATTTTCTCGGCAGCCTCTCTGCATAATGGGTAACATCCCACCCCACCGTTTCTGATGATGAATGATCAGTAGGTTAAGATGCATGCTTTATTCTACTGACTGCAGTTAAAAAATGCCTGCACAAGGAGGGCTGTGATTATGTCAAGCTCTAATGCTAGAGCTACTGGAAGCATCAGGGGCTGAGCCAGTGGCATCACAGAGGCACCTGACAAGTGTGCATTTAGCCTATTTTGGAATTTGGCTCTGAGGTATTTTGCACAGAGATGTGAAAGGCTTAAAGGAGTCAGCACTGGAGTTTGAGATATATGGCTAGTCTGCATTTTCTGAGCATTATAAAGGCTAGTGGAAACAAAAGGGCGCCAAAATGTGCAAGTGCTTAGGCCCCTTGGTTGCTGATAAGCAAACCCACGCTGCCAATCATCACATGCAAGCTACCGATCAACAGACTCAGGCTGCCAAGAAACTAGTTCAGAAAGTGAAATATGGGCACAACCCCTGGTTCTCAACGTGTTAGCCCCCTTTCAGCACTCAAGTCCAAAATTTTTCCCCTAGCCCCCCCACATGACCACCCAAAGTGGGACAATACAACTTGACTTCTTTGGCAGGCCTGTGTGGCCAAGAGATAGCTCTTCTGACTTTGACTCTGATTCTCCACCAGATAGCCCTGTCTTATCTTCAGGCTATGAGTCAGTGATATCTAAAGATCTGGACTTATATAAAGCTAGGTGCATACACTAGTTGCTCATTAAATCCCATGGTTAAAAATCAAGGATATCTAGGCCGGGAGTGGCATTGACAGATGAGCAAATAGGTGAGTTAAATGGGCATGTTGACGAGTTTTCAGCTGCCCACTATGAGGCCCAGGAGGAGATTGTCGAGGACTTTCTCAGCAGCTTCAAGAGCACCTGCTCTTGACACATCAGATTTGATATGGTCATTGTAAAAACAGTGCGTGCACCATCGGCAACACTGGGCTGCTCTCACATATATCTAGCTTATTCACCAACACTTCTATGGCAAGGTCAAGCCAGCAGCGAAGAAATCTGCTCTGAAAGCCCAAAGCCAGAGGGTTGAAAAAAGGTGTGTCTACTATTTACTCATTGAGCACAGTAATTAACAGCACATCGCGTATCTAGCCAACAAATTGCATTAACAGATGAGCAGATGAGCATATTGGAAGGGTTGATTTTCAAATTCTGAGCTGCCAACCCTGATGCTTGGGAGAAGATGGTCAAAAAGGCTGCCAACTGCATCAAGAGCACATGGACCAAAGAAATGGAATTCAATAAAGATGCGGTGATAAGTGTACATGACCTCTCAACTGAATTGGGCTATTCTCAGTTGTCTCTAGCTTATTTGCAAACATCTGTATGGCAAAGCTAGAAAGGGATCAAAGAAATCGGCATTCAAAACCTGAAAATGGTCATACTTTGATGTTTTGACTGCTATGCACCGCCAACAAATACATCAGTTGGCCTTGGAGAGTTCACAAGACAGGCCAGGATCAACGCACTACATATGCAGCTTCAGTAAAGCTTGCCGTCAGGTTGAGCAGCAGTTGACCAATTGGCAGCACCAAAAGTACAAAGCATTGGCAAAGGAATGGTCTGAGGCGAAACTACCCCCAGAAATGCAGAAGTGGTATTCATGCGGCAATAAATCTAGCAAATTTGAATCAACTAATCCCCCCCACTAGTATGATGAACAAGCACGGACCGAGGGCCATTAAGGAGTTCACATCTTCGGCATATAACCAGTTTGGGATGCACGTGGTCATTCTTGCAGCCTTCGTCAATGCCAAAGGAGATCCTTCAATAACGCTGTGAGTATAAGACTCTATTTATACATGCCTCTCTCAATCTCAAATAGCTTTGATTATAATGATCAAAATGGTGGAACATCTTTCAAGGTGCGTCATAAAAACTGGAGGCAGTACCAAATGCTGGAAGATTTCTCAAAATGGGGTGGCAAGTCCCTTGGTGAGAGTGTATTCCGCCTCAAGGAAAATTGGCTAATGTGCCACATTTTAGGGTTCACAATGACCAACCACAGTGAGGATGAGTCGGAAGGAAGGAGAAGGACCCTGGAAACTAAGCTAAGGTGGAACAAAGATGGTTACCTGATGCTGCTGAGTATTGAAGAGATTGAGGGCCATGAGCTTTTATACAAAAAACAGCTCATTGGCAGGTTCATTGGTGACATATATAGTCAGTCAGCTGCTGGTTCTTACTGCTGATTCAGTCACTTAACTGATTTTCAGACATCTCTATTGGTACAAAGAAGGCACGAGTCCCTTGGACTGAGATTCAAAGAGACAGAGATAGTTACATCAGGCCAAAGTACTTGCCTGAGGGGGTGGCTCTCAAACAGTACTATCACCTTCGTCTGGAGGACACCAATTCTATACTAGCACACTGGGCACAGAGGCAAGCCACTGGTAAGGTTCCATTCCACTTCAGAAAGATGGCCAACACCATTCAGAACAATGAGAGTGCCTCAGAAGAAGACAATGCTGACGCTGATATGGCACCGGGTGAAGAAGCAGAAGAGGATCTGTCTGACAGTGATGATAGCCAGACAGAGGGTCTAACATCGCAAGAAGATGGGTGTAACAGTAACAATGGTTTGACTGAGCCTGGTCAAAACCTCAGCAATGCTGCCGAGAATCGAAACACAGTAGGCTGGCTCTTGAAACATTCCAAGAGCAGGCACTGACCTCACAAATCTTGTAGCCTTCAGCTCACTCTCCTGGCAATGGCCCAGGGCCTAGCGCAGCTGCTGATGCACATGTGCGGCAACAAACAGGTGGAGGTATGGCTTCAGATTCATCCCATGCTCACCCTCCTCATGCACACTCTCTGCCCACTCTCCCAACCACCCCTTCACTGATGGCTCATGAACAGGTCAACCCAATGGAGTATATGCCAAGGATGAGCAGCGGAGTGGGTCTGGCTCCACTGGCCAGGAGCCCTCACCTAACAACATGAGCAAAATTGATTGCCTCATTGAGAATTGAAATTTTGTTACCGGCCTTGGGAGAAGGAGTTGATGCGTCGCTCTTCTGCCCATGTAAGAGATGAAGAACCGGTCCAAAAGGTCTGTTGGTCTAGTCCTGTGATGTCATCATGCGTCATGAGTCTAGGCGTGGCGTCTTGTTATCTTGCGTATTGGTCTGATGATATGTTTCTTTGTCCTGTTTCATGTTCACCTGTCTGTGTGGGTCTAGCCTGTGGAGGCCCTTGTACCTTTACCATTGTCTTGGACTTTTAGACTCCTACCTGGTTCAGCCTTAGGCCCCTAGTTAGTCTATCCTGTAACAGTATATAGGGAGTGCCTTAACTGCCCCAAACTGGCAAGTTGAGTCTCCTGTCTCAATTTACGTGTCTTCCTTTCTTCTCTTTCTCTCTCTCACAAGAGGGTCTTGCTAAGGGACTTGCAAGCCGGGAACCTCTTACTCTATCAAAGGCTATTAGGAGGGTGTGACTCCTACCAAGTTACTCAATGACTAGTCTAAGCACTGACATGTACAAAGCGGCGGTGACATTAGACTCAACTTTCTTATCCAAGACGGCTAGCAGTACGGCACTGTTGACTCAGAAGCAACTGCTCGAGTCCAAAAGCAATCGACGAGTTTTTACTCTACCAAGCAGCGACACTAGAAACAATACAGGAAAGGACCTGCTCTTCTTTTCAACTAAGGAACCATTATTGCTCACAGACGCGATTCCCGTTGCCATCCATCAAGGAGTGTGGCACCAGATCACTAAGGAACTAACAGTAGGGATTGCAGCACCAGCAGTGCATGACTACGACAACCCACTATATCCCACAGAGAAGGGAAAAGCCAAAGCCCAAGCTACAACAGACATCGAGGAAGAAGATATCGACGAGTTGATACAAAAGCAAATTGACAAGGATATCAGATATTCACCTATTGCACCAAATGCCATCCTACCCCCACGAACAGGACTAATTCTTGACACCATGAGCAGCACTACGACGGAGACAGCAGCCTTCACCACGTCTAAACCAAGTACGACACAAGTTCAAAAGGCATTTGGAGCAGCAATGAAGAAGTACACCCCACCAAACCCACCGAAAAAGGGAGGTCCACCCTCAGGCGGGTCTGGACCCCCAGGAGGATTGGGAAATCCCAGTGGAAGTGGAGGAGGAGGACCCCCCGGAGGAGGACAAGGAGGAGCAGCACAAGGAGCAGGAAACCCAGGAGGCGATGCCCGACTTATGGGTGCCCCACCGGCTATCTTCAACGGAGATAGAAAACTCACTGATGGTTTCATGAACAAGCTCCTTCTCTATTATCATATCAATCGGTTAAATCTGACTCTTGCTTCGCCAATCACTAGAGTGGCAGTAGCCCTCTCTTACATCAAAGGCGAAGATGTCACAGGATGGGTACGTGACATGGGGGTGTTCCTGGACAGCCTCCTCCCTGAAGACGACACAGACGACGTCTGGGATCATTTTGTGGATGCCTTTGGGGCAAGATTCCAAGACTCTACCAAAGCAGACCGAGCTCGAAACGACTTGGAGAAGCTACAACTCAAAATGCCTTTTGTCGACGAGTACACCTCCGAATTTGAAGAGCTAGCAAGAAAAGCCGACTACCAAGCAGGAAACCCCGAAACTCGAAGGCTTTTTATGAAAGGGCTTCCGATCAAGGTCCTTGAAGAAGTCATGCATGGCGGGACTCCTGCCACTTACGAAGACCTCAAACAACAGACTGTAGAAGCAGTACAGTCTCAACAAACCATCTACAATATCATACGCGGAAGAAACCAAAACAACCCCTCAAATGCCCCCTTCCATCCAAAACCGTTCAATTGGGGCAACAAACGTTTCGATCAAGGGCAGCAATGCCCTCAGTGGAACTCTTCAAACACCCCCCGACAATACAATGACAGAGTGGTCCCTATGGACATAGG
>QFEZ01001180.1:0-23677 GCA_003316425.1 Russula lepida
TATCTTCAATGGGAATAGGAAACTTGCAGACAATTTCCTGGACGAACTTCTTCTCTATTACCAAATCAATTGGCAAAGCCCTACCCTAAACTTGCCAATCACCAGAGTAGCTATTGACCTTTCATATATTAAAGGGAAAGAAGTTGTGGGATGGGTGCACGATATGGGGATCTTTCTTGACAGCCTTTTGCCAGAAGATGATACAGATGATGTATGGGATCATTTTGTTGATGCTTTTGGGGCAAGATTTCAAGACTTCACAAGGGCGGATAGGTCATGAAATGATTTAGAAAAACTACAACTGAAGATGCCCTTCATTGACAAATACACCTCCAAATTCGAAAAACTAGCCAGGAAGGCTGACTACTAAGCAGGAAATCCTAAAACCCATAGATTGTTCATGAAAGGACTCCCGGTTAAAATACTTAAGAAGGTGATGCATGGTGGAGCCCCTGCCATGTACAAGGACCTCAAGCAGCAAACTGTGGAAGCAGTTCAATCCCAACAAACCATCTATAATATCATCTGGGGGCAAAACCAACCCCAAAACAATCCTAATGCTAGTTGGCACCCAAGGCCCTTTAATTGGGGAAATAAACAATTCAATTAGAGACAACCACATCCTCAATGGAATTCATCTAATGCCCCACATCAATACAATGATGTTCAAGTTCCAATGGATATTGGACAAGCAAGGGGGTTCTCTAATAGGAATCCACAAGGAGGATACCAGAGATTCCAAGGATGAGTGGCTGCATTAAATGAGCCAGAAGGACCCCAAATGATGCAACAAGAAAGGTCAAGGGGAAACGGCAGCAATGCCCCAAGAGGAGCATGCTTCAAATGCGGTCAATTTGGCCATTATGCTTGAAATTGCCCACAAAAACCCCAGCAATCGAACATCAATTTGATGGATGTTGATTGGGATGACAACTCTACTATTGACATACCTCATAAACTTCTTGAGGTTCCTCGCGACATGGTGGCCTCTACCAAACACCTTCTGTCCACCATGAATAAAGAAGAGTGGAGTCAATTGGCAAAAGAAATGGGTTTGGACAAGGATTTTCCCACAGCCTGATTAGATTGGCCCTGATCAGGCAGAATAGTACTGGAGATATATTCCTTTTTACATGGAAATCTATGACCCTTTGAATTTTCCTTCACTCCATTGCAAAACAAGCCAAAGCAGTAGCTCTCATTGATTTAGGAGCAACCGAGAATTTCATGAATCTAACATATGCCAAATGGTTACAATTGCCTATCAAGCAAATGAAAGAACCTAGAAAACTCCTAAATGTCGATGGGACGGAGAACAAGAATGGAGAGCTGAAATACTACACTGATCTATCAGTTCAAATAGGACAAAGTCAACAAAAGCTTCGTTTCTATCTTACAGAACTTGGAGAACAAAAGCAATACTAGGTTACCCTTGGTTCACAGCCACGCAACCCAAAATTGATTGGAAAAAAGGGTGGATTGACCATACCCAACTCCCTATCGTCTTAAAGGCCAATAATGCGAAAAGGGCACAATTTATTCTGCAAACAGTGAATGTACCAAGAACGAGAGAACCAGAAGAATATTTCATTGGATGAGTAACCTTCCACTTGAAAAATACTCCCTTAGAACCAATAAAAGGGGTACCGAATGAATACCAGGATCATAGGAAGGTATTCAGTGAACAAGAGTCCTAAAGACTTCCCCGTTATACCATATGGGATTATGCTATCGAGCTTTTACCAGGGGCACCCTCATCATTACCAGGATGACTACTTCCTCTCACTCAGGCAGAAATTGCTGAAGCACAAAAATTCATTGAAGAACATTTAAAAAGGGGCACTATCAGAGAATCATGGAGCCTCTATGCCGCTAACTTCTTCTTTGTCAAAAAGAAGGATGGGAAACTACGTCCTATCCAGGATTATCACCCCATCAACAAATGGACAAAAAGGAATCACAATGTATCCCCACTCATCCCTCAGACAATTGACTGTTTGAGTGGGTGTACCCTATTTACAAGATTTGATATTAGATGGGAATATAACAATATTTGCATTCAATCTGGAGATGAATGGAAAGTGGCATTCCTTACCCCAGAAGAATTATTCAAACCAATGGTGATGTTCTTTGGTCTTACCAATTCCCCAGCCACATTCCAAATAATGATGAATACCATTTTCCAAAAACAAGTTGCACAAGGATGGCTATCCATGTATATGGATGACCTTGCTATCCATACTAAACGACGTATCAGAGAAACCAAGGAGCAGCATAGAGCATGCCACAAAGCATACATCCATGAAATCCTCAATATCTTAGAAGAACACAATCTATATCTAAAACCCGAAAAATGTGCTTTCGAACAAGATGAGATCAATTACTTAGGCATTATTGTGGAACAAGGGACATTGAAGATGGACCCAAAGAAAATCCAAGCTGTAACAAACTGGACACCACCTAAAACAGTAATGGAGGTCCGACAATTCCTTGGATTCACAGGATATTACTGATACTTCATTCCTAATCATTTGAAGATCACATGACCATTGCTTGATCTAATAAAAAAGACTACAGAATGGCATTGGGAAAAGGCACAATCCAAAGCATTTACACACTTGAAATCTCTCATGAGCAAAGCACCTGTTTTCCAACAACCCAACTTTGATAAACAATTCTACCTTTAAACTGATGCTTCTGCATATGGTGTGGGTGCCATACTCTCGCAAGTGGCAGGGGTAGTGGACATTGCAGACGTTGCCCTAAACAAAAACTTGAAACCCAAACTTCATCCCATTGCATATTACTCTGCAATGTTCTCCCCTGCAGAATGGAATTACGACATCTATGAAAGAGAATTGCTAGCTGTGATGAAATCTCTTGTACACTGGTGCCACTACTTAGAATGGACTAAACATCCTTTCATTATCCTTATGGACCATGTGAATCTCCAATATTGGAAAGCACCAAAAAATCTTAATCAACGAACTGCAAGGTGGCCTGCTGATCTACAAAAATATGACTTCAAAATCCAACATATCCCTGGAAAGGCAAACACAGGTCCAGACATGTTATCTTGACCATTAAATGTAAACCAAGGAAAGAAGGATAATCATAACGTTACCATCCTTTCCCTGGAAAAATTCACTTGTCTAGCTGCATTTCTAGAACTATCCGAGATAAAGAAGAGGGATCTTATGACACTCGTCCATGATCACCCTATCGCAGGTCATCCTGGAAGGAATAAAACCTTATGACAAGCACGGAAACATTTTGAATGGAAAGGCATGAAGGCCTGGATCAGTGATTATGTGGCAGGATGTGCAACGTGTCAACAAAACAAGAACCTTACTCATTGGCACAAAACTCCACTTTTTCAAATCACAACCCCAGAAAATGCTCTTCCTTTTCAACAGATCTCTATGGATTTGATCACTGGGTTGCCTGATGTGCGAGGAAAGGACGCAATCCTTACTATTGTGGATCACAGATGTTCGAGAGCCACACTTTTTCTTCCATGCTCAACCATGATCATAGGTCTGGGAATAGCCAAACTATACTTTTACCACATCTATCCATGGTTTGGTTTACCAAGGAAGGTAATAACAGATCGAGACCCATGATTTACATCACACTTTGCAAAAGCCCTATCTCAGAAGATTGGAGCCCAGCAAAATATTTTTACGGCATTCCATCCTCAAACTGATGGACTTTCCAAACAGAAGAATCAGTGGTTAGAACAATACTTGTAGACCATCACATTGACATCTCTGGAAGATTGGACAAAATGGCTCCCAATTGCGATGGCCGTACATAACAATAGAAGGAATGCAACCATTGGACTATCGCCCAATCAGATTCTGTGGGGAAATGAGGCTTTACTTCTACTGATAGGAGAAGATAGTGAAAAGAACCAGGCTACCACAGACCATCTTCACCTTTTAGAACAAAAGCAAGTCCAGGCCATTCAAGCAATCAATCAATCAGTCGAACAGAAATCCATTCTGTCTCCTTTTAAAGTAGGGGACCAAGTGTGGCTAAAAGGAACTCACCTTCATTTACCTTACCAAAGCACCAAACTAGCACCAAAACAATACGGACCCTTCAAAATCACAAAAGCTCTATCTCCAATTGCTTATCGTCTGGACCTGCCCATCGCCTGGACCATTCATGACATATTCCATGCTTCTCTCTTATTGCCCTATTGCAAAACAACTGCTCATGGGCCAAACTTCTCTTGACCTCCACCTGACCTTATCAAAGGAGAAGAGGAATATGAGGTGGAGCATATCATGAATCACCAGTATCATGGAAGAGCTAGAATGCTCCAATACCTAATCAAGTGGAAAGGATATCCAGAAGCAGACAATACCTGGGAACCAGCTAATCAAGTTCATGCTCCAGAATTTGTTAAAGCCTATCACCGATGCGTTCCTCTGAAGGATAAAAGGGAGGTTCGCAAACCAAGAAAGAACATCTGTTTCATCCACCATACCCCTTCAATAATATGTCAGATTGCTCAAGCAGTACTTCCTCCACTCAAGAGGCACAACCCCCTTTGGCAATATCTTTCTCTGTCTCAGTCAACACCCCGGCTGCCCCGGAACCGATTGACCCTCCCGCTGGTCTATCCTATCAAGAACAGCTCAACTATTATGAAGAAAGAATTCCTGATCTTCCAGTTGAAGGCTATTGATGACTGGCAGGACCAGATGAGGCCTAAATCAGCCTTATCTCTCAAATCCAATCTCGAGCAATGTCCCCCAGGTCAGCCACCAATATTGCTACAGGCAACCTGTCCATCCATCCCAAGGTTCTACAAGCTCTCATCCAAAGCATGGGTGAAGGTGTACAACAAGCCCACACCAGGCACCAAGTGGAGATAGAGCTACTTCAGGAGGCCCTTGATGACCTCCATTGTAACCCCAGATCAGGGAATGTTGACCCCAGCAAACCATTTGAAGAAGCCCCACCTGGGTACATCAAAAACCACAGGCAAGTATACATTGACCTCCCATGCAAAAATGGTCAGGTCCATCTGGCCAAATGGATCAAGTGTGTGGAAAGAGGCAAAGTCATGGCATACACCAACAGGAATACTCCAAATGATCTCCCCATCATTGTGCCAATCTATGCCCCAAACTGCAATGACCTGAATTCCACTAATGAATGGGCAACTACTTTACTAGAATGGCTCCATAGTGTCTTGGTCGGCAGCGATAGTACCTATACCATATTGCATCATGAGCTCGACAGACTCCCTGTTGATAATTGGGGGTATGTGGCCAAAGCTGACTAATACTGAAAACTGGACAAAGAGTGCCATTTGCTTGACACCCAGATTGATTTATTGGAGACAGAATGAGCTACAAGGGCAATTGAGAGGAGGTTGTCAAAAGGGAGGTTGGAAGCTTCCCTCATCTCCCAAAAGGTTCAACATCTCCATCTCGGTCAAAGAATGGGGGTGCGGCAAGAGCAGACTCATGTCAAAGCTGCATGGTTACAACAAGGAATGGGGTCCATTTGTGGATGAGGACGTCCACTCTGATGAGGAGGGTGATATTACCGGCCTCAAGAGGAGGAGCTGATGCATTGCTCTCCAGCTCATATAAGCGATGAAGAGCCAGTCGAAAAGGTTAGGTGGTCTAGTCCTGTGATGTTATCATGCATCATGAGTCTAGACACAGCTTCTTGTTATCTTGCATATTGGCCTGATGAAATGTTCTTATGCCCTGTTTCATGTTCACCTGTTTGTGTGGGTCTAGCCTGTAGAGGCCCTTGTACATGTATCATTGTATCAGACTATTAGACTCCTACTCAGTTTGGCTTTAGGCCCCTAGTTAGTCTATCCTGTAACAGTATATAGGAGGTGACTCAACTGCCCTATACTGGCAAGTTGAGTCTTCTGTCTCAATTTACTTCATTTTCCTTCTTCTCTTTCTCTCTCTCATAAGAGGGTCTTGCTAAGGGACTTGCAAGGCAGGAACCTTTTACTCTATAAAGCTATCTAGGAGGGCGAGCCTCCAACAAAATGACTCAACAACTAGTCTAAGCACTGACGCATACAAAGCGGTGGTGACAGCCATCCACAACATGTCATCTTGTCATCTGAGTCATTTCATTGTCTCATTATCTACACTCATGCTTGCCTTGTGGAACCACCTTGTCTCTCATCATTCACCTCTCAAGGGATCTCATCTCTGTCCTATATAGTTCTCTGATCACATTTCCAGTTGGACAACAAGTTGACAACCCTAACAGCTAGCTATGATTCCCACCTACGAATCACCACTATGTCTCCTCCAACCTCTCAGCCAGAATTGTCTGCTTTGAACAAATGCTCCAAATGCAAAATTGTTACACATTCTGCACCTGATGGCACACTATATGACATACCAGCAAAGAGACAGTGTACTAGCAATGCATTGAAGGCAGCACCTAATGCCCCTTCTAGTAGTGCCACTCAGCAAACTGTCAACACCAAATCCTCTGCCCAAACAGCAGAGAAACCATCAGGAATGTCAATGACAAGAATATCTGAAGATACAGATTTTAGTTCTGATTCTGAAAAAGAGGACAGCACACAACTCACCACTAAATGGGTGAATAAAGTCATTCAAGTGGACAAGGATGGAAATGTCCTGGAGTATGATGGATCTAAAGGGCCAGCACGAAGTAGTAAAGATTGATGATCAAAGGATGCAACACTAGCACAGGTGATAGCACTGACAGGAGGAAAAGGCAAATTGAAGGATGCCATGCCGGTGTGGACTGGAAAGAGCGGGTTGAAAGCAGCAGCAGTCATAGAGACTGTAGAGTCACTCTTGGAGAGTGATGATGATGACAAAAAAGATTTTAGTGAGTTGCATAATTCTTAAAATGGAGAAGCAAGAATCTTGTGACTTACAGAACGACTCAAAGAGAAGTGGAAAAGCCCTATCTATTCTTTCTTCTCACCAAGCCTCAGTGTTAATGACCATTGGAAATG
Source organism: Russula lepida (assembly GCA_003316425.1). Lineage (NCBI taxonomy): Eukaryota > Fungi > Basidiomycota > Agaricomycetes > Russulales > Russulaceae > Russula > Russula lepida. The sequence goes on from QFEZ01001180.1 coordinate 6,989, forward strand.
CCATATCTTTACTTGCCTGCAAAAGCACTGCAAAAAGAAGATATTTAGATATCTAGATAAGCATGATGCACATTTGACAAATCAAAGACTGGTCGAGCGTGTACGTGCTATACTCCACCATGCCAATCTGCCCAAATCCCTCTGGGGGGAAGTGGCACACTTTATTATCTGGATCAAGAACAGGATAACTACAAAGCCCCTTGGCAAGATCACACCACACCAGCAATTGTATGGTACAAAACCAGATCTCAGCTTAGTCCCTGAATGGGGGCAGCATGTCTGGGTCCACCAAGGCTCAGGATCGAAGCTGGATGGGTGTGCCGCTGAGGGGCGATGGGTAGGCTTTGATGCAGAGAGCACTCATGCCCACAGGATATATTGAAAGGACAGGGGCCACGTCTCAGTGGAACACGATGTGCGATTCACCTCAGATCACATCACAGTTCACTCCCTTCTCCTCATAGATCCATCACCCAAGCCAGCAGCACAGCCAGCCCCAGTAATCACTCAGACACCAAGTGCAAGCCCAGATCTAGCCTTAGTTCCATTGCCACCACCAGCCACATCCAGTGGAGAAGAGGAGATGCCAGAAGAGAAAGATGAAGAGGAGGAGGAGGTCGAAGACCAGCTCAATGTGCCAGGGAGACTCACCATCAAAATCCCTGCTAGCACGAGCAAGAAGCAAGCCCAGAGCATCTGCCAATTAGCCTAGGTGGCCAAGCCTACCCAGAAGGCCAGGAATCAGGCACTACTGGCCAGTAATCTTGACCTAGAGCCTCTCCTTGCTGATGATGAAGAGGAATTCATATTCCACTTGCAGCATAATGCACTGATTGGCACAGCAATCCAAGACCAAGTCACAGATCCAAGATCTATTGCTGAAGCATGGGCTAGGTCCGACTGGCCACTCTGGAAAGCAGCCATGGACAAGGAGATCCAGACGCTTGAGGAAGCCAGCACTTGGAAAACAGTCATGCGTCCGCCCAACAAGAACGTAGTCAGTTCAAAATGGGTCTACAGGATCAAGAGGAAGGCAGACGGCTCAATTGACAAGTACAAGGCTTGCCTCGTTGCAAGAGGCTTCACACAGATATATGGGATCGACTACTATGATACCTACTCGCCAGTGGCCAAGCAGCATCCTTGCATCGGATGTTCGCTAACAGCAATGGAGACAAGAGCAGAAATTGTTCATTGGGTATGTGAAAACCTTCACCCTTTCAACATTGTTAAGGACCGAGGATTCAATTGCCTAATGAAAACTGGTCATCTGAATTACTATATCCCATCACTGAGTACTGTTGGTCATGATGTGAAGAAGGTATTTGCTAGAGTGCGGAAGCAGATCACAAAAATGCTACAAGTAAGTTAATGATCTGGAAAATGGTTCAGTGCTAATATCAAACCAGGAGCACAAAGGAACACTTAACTATGCAACAGATTGCTGGACATCTCTGAACCATTGAGCATACATGGCAATAACTATTCACTTCCTATATAACAGTATTCCAATCAGCATATTACTTGACATAGTTGAAGTTCCAACGGTGCGTACCTGCAATGAAATCAGTGTGGCTTCATTGAATGGTTTAACAGACACATTCAGGGGAGAATCTTGCGAAGATGTTTGCTGATGTTCTAACCAATTTCAGCATCAAGAATAAAGTGGGTGAGCCCATGTATCATTTTGCATGTCTGAGATCGCCACAGATTCTCAGTATCACAACTGATAATGCATCTGCAAACAATGTCATAATTAGTGAATTGGCGAAAATACTTACTAACTTCCCTGGGCAAGCAAACCACATGCACTGTTTCACTCATATTATAAACCTTGTTGTGAAGAGCCTGATGAAGCTGTTTGAGGTCAAGAAGAAGAATCAGTATAATGTCCTCACTAATGCAGAGGACAATCTCTATCAACTTGCAAATGACATTGAAATGGAAGATCTTGAGACACAGATAAGGGCATATCAGGGTCATGGAGTTAGCATAGAGGGGGTGGGTGATGATAATGATAACATACTTGATAAAATCAGCAAGATGGACAAATTCAAGGCAGCTAAATTTTGAGATGAGATCTTGCCTATCCATCTTGCTTTGGTCAAGGTCAGGAATATAGATCACTTACAAAGACCAAAGTACTCACCATATTCTTGTAGCTGTGAAAAACCTCCTTCAAGATTGTGAACTCCTTGACAAAGCTGCTACTAGAGTGGAAGTGGATTGTTGCCAAACTGAAAATAGTGCCTAAGATAATCCCTTGTGATGTTTCAACGCACTGGAATTCAACATTTGATATGTTGGATATGGCACTGGAATATCAGGAGGCAGTTATTGTAATGACCAAATGATAGCAGAATGGGCTACAAGATTTTGAACTAAGTGAGAATGAGTGGGAGATTCTGGGAAAATTGCATGAAGTCTTGAAGGTGACTTGTGACCATGACATGCCACATTCCTACATGCTTTATTTACTGACTGCCACCATTAGATCCTCAAGGATATGACTTTATTCTTCTCTTGGAGTACACCCTGCCTCCCAACTGTCATCCCTACCATGGACAAAATTGATCAAGTGTTCGCTACAATGGCCACTAACCAATCATTCCCCACCCTGATTTGAGCAGCCGTAAACATGGCCAAGCGGACCCTGAATCGCTATTATGACTGCACTGACTACTCTGAGGTCTACTGTATTGTGATGGGTATATATTTAACTCATGGTGGTACCTACTAATATGTTCTGACATCAAGTCAGTACTCCATCCTTCACTGAAGCTCAATTACTTCCACAAGGTAGGCTGGGAACCAAAGTGGATCGAAATGGCACAAAGCATTGTTTGAGTGGAGTACCAGCACAGTTACAAGGGCCAGTATAACAAGGAGTCATCAGTTCTAGCTACTGACTCTAGGCCTACCACCCCAGTGCGTATCACTATCACACTCAAGATTTTACCATGCTAATGATGTACACTGTACATGATTTTATAGATGTCAGAGAATATGTTCAACAGCTTGGACTTCTTTACTGATATGAATGTAGACAATGGTGACAAGGATAAGCTCGAACAGTATCTTGCAGATAACACAGTCAAATGCAATGATCTGATCAAGTGGTGGAACTTGAAGTCTTCTGTATATTCCTCACTCTCACACATGGCACTGGATTACTTGACCATTCCTGGTAGGCAAGGTTTTGATTTATCTTTGCTTATGATTTAATAGGTTTTATTACCAACATCAACTGACATCAAATGCATTTTTTCATGTGGGTGCTTATGCCTTCCACATGTTTGAAATCACTTAACTGCCAAGAGCACACATGTGGTTCTCTGCCTCAGAGCTTGGAGCTTGTTGGGATTGGTAAAGGACAGTGACATTTAGGCAGTGATGAAGGAAAAACCACCTGCTGGTGCAACTAGGGATAGTGGTAAAGGCGACATTGAGATTGAGGATGGATGGAATGACTTGGTTGAGGATAGCAGGTAGTTCATCGGGTAGACATACTTCTATGACCTGTGATAGACTGTGAATTGCATTTTGACACTGTGTTTTTATTGTGTTTTCAATGTGTTTGTCTTTTTTCGTTTTTTTTTTTTTCACAAATTTTTATTTTCATGTGATGGGTCAACCCCTATCAACCCAGGCCAGGTAAGGGTTCTCACCAGGTAGAGGTAGGGGTCACTACTTTGTGACCCTGGGTTGACTCCTGCTACACACTAGATATGTCACAAATGAGGACTCATCTGCTAGAGGCAAGGAAGAAAAAGGAGTGGATTGGTGAGCTTCAAAATGTGGCATGTCACAAATGAGAACTCACCCACTAAAGGGAAAGAAGAGGGAGGAGCAGGTTGGTGAGCTTCAAAGCATGGCACATCACAATGAGGGCTCACCTGCTAGAGGAAAGAAAGAAAAGGAGTGGGTTGGTGAGCATTAAGGCATGGCATGTCACAAGGACTCACCTGCTGGAGGGGAAAAAGAGAAGGAGTGGGTTGGTGAGCATCAAAGCATGGCACATTACAACAAGGACTCACCCACTGGAGGGGAGGAAAAGGAGGAGTGGGTTGGTGAGCATTGAGGTGTGGCATGTTACAACAAAAACTCATCCACTGGAGGGGAGGAAGAGGAGGAGCAGGTTGGTGAGCATTGAGGTGTGGCATGTCACAACAAGAACTCACCCACTGGAGGGGAGAAAGAGGAGGAGCAGGTTGGTGAGCATTGAGGTGTGGCATGTCACAACAAGGACTCACCTGCTGGAGGGAAAGAAGAGAGAGGAGTGGATTGGTAAGCATTAAAGCATGGCATGTCACAATGAGGACTCACCAACTGGAGGGGAGAAAGAGGGAGGAGCGAGTTGGTGAGTGTTAAAGCATGGTACATCACAAACAAAGACTTACCCACTAGAGGGGAGGAAGAGGGAGGAGTGGATTGGTGAGCATTGAGGAGGACTCACCCACTGGAGGGAAGGAAGAGGAGGAGCAGATTGGTGAGCATCAAAGTGTGGCACATCACAATGAGGACTCACCTGCTAGAGGGGAGAAAGAGGAGGAGCAGGTTGGTGAGTGATGAGGCATGGCATGTCACAATAAGGACTCATCCACTAGGGAAGGAAGAGAAGGGGAGGAAGAGGAGAGGCAGAGTGGTGAGCTTCAAAGCATGGCACATCACAAACAAAACAACTGAGAATTTACCAACTGGAGGGGAGAAAGAGAGAGGAGCAGGTTGGTTTGGTTTGAGGGTGAGCCACATGTCACATGATAAAGTTGAACTCAAAAAAAAAAATCATAAGTCACAATTTTACTGTGAAGCCAAGCCACATATCATGTGATGAAGTTGAACTCAAAAAAATTATCAAGTTGCAATTTTACTATGACAACTGGCATCACCACTGCTGGTGTCAACATCTCTTCCTCCCTCTGGTTGGTGAGTCCTTATTTACAATGTTCCATGTTTCAAGGCCACCAGCTCACTCCTCCCTCTTTCTCCCCTCTAGCAAGTGAGTCCTTGTTCATTTGCAATGTGCTGTGTTACCAAACTCACCAGCCCACTCCTCCCTCTTTCCTCCCTCCAGGAAGTGAGTTCTCATGCCACACCTCAACACTCACCAACCCACTCCTCCCACTTCCTCCCCTCTAGCAGGTGAGTCATCATTTGTGATGTGCCATGCTTCAATGCTCACTATCCTGCTCTTCTCTCTTCCTTCCCTCCAGCAGGTGAGTCCTTGTGATATGCCACGCCTTGATGCTCACCAACCCACTCCTCCTCTTCCTTCCCTCCAGTGGGTGAGTCCTCACTGTGATATGCCATGCTTTGATGCTCACTAACCCAATGCTCACCAACCTGCTCCTCCTCTTCCTCCCCTCCAGCAGATGAGTCCTCATAACATTCCATGCCTCAATGCTCACCAACCCACTCCTCTTTCTCCCCTCTAGTGGGTGAGTCCTCATGACATGCCATGCCTCGACACTCACCAACCCACTCCTCCTCTTCCTCCCCTCCAGCAGGTGAGTCCTCATTGTGATGTGCCACACTTCAATGCTCACCAACCCACTCCTCCTCTTCCTCCCCTCCAGCAGATGAGTCCTCATGACATTTCACACCTCAATGCTCACCAACTTGCTCCTTCTCTTCCTCCCCTCCAGTGGGTGAGTCCTTGTTATGATGTGCCACGCCTCGATGCTCACCAATCCACTCCTCCTCTTTCTCCCCTCCAGTGGGTGAGTTCTTATTGTGATGTGCCATGCCTTGATACTCACCAACCTGCTCCTCCTCTTCCTCCCCTCCAGCAGGTGAGTCCTCATGACCTGCCATGCCTCAATGCTTACCAACCTGCTCCTCCTCTTCCTCTCCTCCAGTGGGTGAGTCCTCATTGTGACATGCCATGCCTCAACACTCACCAATCCACTGCTTCTCTTTCTCCCCTCCAGTGGATAAGTCCTCATAATGTGCCACACATCAACAATTACCAACCCACTCCTCCCTCTTTCTCCCCTCCAGCAGGTGAGTCCTCATTGTAACATGCCATGCTTTGATGCTCACCAACCTGCTCCTTTTCTTCCTCCCCTCTTGCAGGTGAGTCCTTATGACATGCCACACATCAACACTCACCAACCTGCTCCTCCCACTTTCTCCCCTCTAGTGGGTGAGTCCTCATTTATGATGTGCCATGTTTTGAAGCTCACCAACTCCTCCATCTTGGAGGCATTTCTCAGTGTGGCTGGGGGAAGTGTCAGTTGGCAGTGCTTGTTAATGTCCTTAGTAGTACTATGTTTGCTTAGTTGCTTATGATAGTATTTAAATAGCATTGTATGTCTTAATTTTGCTTAAATTGGATTGGATTTCTCAAGTCTGCTTAAATTGGATCAGATGTCTTAAGTCACTTAAATTGGATTGAATGTCTTAAAAACAAGTCAGCTACTTAAATAGCACTAAGTGTCTTAAACTTAAATTTGCTAAGTCAGATTAAGGAAAACTTAGGTATTAAGGTGATAAGGAGTATTAAGGACACAATAAAACATTAAGTAAATTTCCATTTTCCTGATGCTGCCTCACCACCACCTTCAGGATGGGGTTCACAGTAATTGCTGAGACCAAGGGTAAGGATGAATGGTAGTGTTATTGTCTATGACTATTGGTACTTCATAGTCATGGTCATCGCCAGTTGGCCTAAATTCATAACCAACCACATGACAAACACATGGCAAAACAATGGTTGCATCCAAAACCCACGTTCCCAGAACATGGCTAAGTCATGCACACATATGTAGTCCTTTTTATGTAACATATTCTTGCATGCAAGTAATGAATTATATAATATTTTTTATTCTACAAAACTACTAAGTTACATTTGTGGTGGGTAAGAGTAAGTCAAAAATGCGTAAGGGGGATAATAAGGGGGCTCCATTGGGGCTCCCTGAGAGTGGGAATAAATGGGCTGGGACATAGGGTGATGGGGAAAATAGGGATTGTACATCCCTGGCGCATGCATTGAGGGAGTGGGCATGTACGAGCCAGGCAGGGGGAGGGACGCAGGTGGGAGAAGGGATGTGGGCAGGGGCAGTGATGCAAGGGGTTCTGCCTTGAGGGTGCCCCATTCCTCTGCTATGTGTGCTCAAGTTTGGCAGCAGTAGAGTGTGCATCGGGCTTTGCCCATTTGCCTGATTGCTCTCCTGCCCCATATGGGTCATCATCTGTTACCACCACTTGAACTGAATGACACAATTGATCCTAATCGTGCTCAGTGGACAGTATAATAGATGAGCTGAGGACTATCAACTGTATAAAGAAGGGACTTCAAAGCTTTACAATGTTCTCCAACAGTAAAGGCTAGTATTCCAATGCCTAGGGAATAGACAATACTAGGGATCTCAAACAGGAGAACCAACTTGGTGTCCACAGACTGGAACCAAGTTAGTACTTATACTACATAGGGACCAAACAATGTCCAAATGAATAGTAAGCAAGTAAGCATAAAGGGTTGTCGTGTGTGAACCAATAGATAACGCAGTGGAAAGAATAGATAGCACAGTAAGGCCTATCTTCCAGTAACAAGTTGATAAGTAAGCCATGACATAGGGATTACTGTGCAATAGAACAGTGAACAAATAGTAGTAAGGGATCATACCATGAGGCCTGTAGGGATGACGTAGGGCCTAGGTGTATGCTTGATCCTTAGGCTGGATACCTTGGCCTATTCTTCTTGCGTTGCATCCTTGGGAACTTCTTGGAAGCACAGATAACTTGTGGGTCATTATATGACTTGCCAGCACTTGTCTTCGGTGCTCCAACAGGCGCTCCGTTGTTCCGATGCTTGGGTGCTCCACACTTTGATCTGTTGTTGGCGCCTATCTTGGGCGCTCCATGCTACTTCTGAGTTCTCTGCCATTCTGGTAGGGCGCTTGCTGAACAGGCTATGACATCATCAGTGATACACTTACAATTTGGCTTGCCGATGTGCTGGGCTATAAGTGCACTGTCGACTTTACCATTGTAGGGATGCTTGTTACCATGCTTCACCCCCATTCATGTGGCTGTCTCAGGCCAAAAGTGCTAATTGGGGCCAATATTTTCCTTTTCCAGTAGGGGGGAACCATTGCCAGCTGAGAGGACTCCCCTGAGCCCAGATTGAATCTTCTTGAGTGAATTGAGTGAATTTGCAATCCCTAGATCACTTGGACCTTTTGTAATATTAATAAGCTCTTGAGATAAACTAAAAATATCTTCAATTACTGAAATGGCATCAGCACTGTCATTCATATGGGGGACACTACCATCTTGCTGGACCGGTGAACTAGTCGTGCCCATGTTGACAAGTGCCTGGGGTCCAAGATCACCCCCTCCAAAAAAATGGACAACTGCTGCTATGTGTTTGCACAGGCATATGCAGGGAAAATCACTACAATCATAAGTTGTAGTGTCCAAATTAATTTTATAAATTTTGTTTGAGCTTAAGGATTGCACATCAAAGTGCAAATCATTGATCTTTCAAATGTTTTTGACTGGTGTCTTGGGGGCATGTGTCAGAATTTGTCAATGGCATGTCTTGGCTAGGTTTGCACCCTCCATCTCCCTCTCTTGCTGCTTATGGTGGATCTCAATGTGGGGGAGATACTGTATTACCAGCATGTGAATCAAATGATCCATGTGCCGATTTCTTTTGCCCTCCAGCCATATGCTTCTCAGCACATAGTGATATTTGATAGAAATCATAATAAATATGCATATATATTTTTAAATGTGTGATAACATATGCTTCTAATAGCATATTTGTATCACCCTTCTCAAATATGGTGCAATTTTGGCGTGATGTTGTGGACCACATTTCCTTATGGGGAAGCCATTCCTGGGCAATGTATTCAGCAATGCTCTTGGGAACATTGGGATCTGTTTCCAAAAATTATCAAATTTATTATCATCAGTTATGCAAACCCAATCTTGGATAAGTGACCATAATTTTGGAAATTCCTTTGTATTGAAGTGTGTACAAATGGCCTGGAGCATGTGCCACCAGCAGTAGAATACACGCTGGCACTCTAGGAATGTTGTGCAAATTGTGTTTACTTGTGCATGATCATGATCTGTCATAAATATAGATGGTAAGATCTCAGGACTCTGTGACTTAACCAGATTCAAAAAGAATTCAATTGTCACTTGCATGCCATTGCACAACAGCATCCATGTGACTGGTACACCTTTACAATATTTAAAATAAAATTACAAAAAATTATTTAATTATATACCATGGCCCCAATTATCCCATGCCATTAATGTGAATAGCAAAATCCCTTTGTATTGTGTGACATTATGGGTCACATTGATGCCAAGGAACCCATTACCAAGGCACTTGTATGCGTCCTTTTGAAATTTACTTTGAATGCATAGTGCGAATAAGTTGCTAGCTAGATCTGATCCCTCAGAGGGAGGATCTTGCTTGTCCTTATAATACACAAATTCTCCCTGTGATTGGAGATTGTTGACCCATATGTGAGTTAATTGTGCATTATTGGCATCTAATCAGATATCTGCCTGCTGGACTTCCTTTCTGATCCTGCAGATTTCTTGCATTGTAATGTAATAATCTCTTTCATCTTTACTGAACCATTTATGTATTTTATTTTTCTGGATGTTATCAGTTAGATTAATCAAGATTGAAGAGGGATTAACTCACAATCTCTTGATCTGTGACCCCATGGTGCACCCAACCCTCTATCAATTCTTGTGTGGAGGCCCAGATCTGGATGTACTTAAGATTATCCTTTCCAGTGGGGTGGGAGTGATCATGATCATATTTACCAAATATAGTGTCGGTATGGGGATATGTCTTGATCTGGATGAGGTATGGACGACCCCCCTTGATCCACTTAGTTTCGATCTTCCATTCCCACATTGTCTTTTTCACATAATGGCTCTTCCTATCTGTTCCATTGCACGCACAATGGAATGTCTCACATGTTGAATACAGTGAATTATTTTTAGATTTTCTTGTTTTTGACAGCCAGATTTCAATTCCAATCATGGCTTGCTTGTATGTAAGCCATTTATTGAATTCAGCCCTAGATTCCTATTCTAGGTTATAACCACTTACTTCCTGATCATAGATCATGCTTCCCATTTTAGACGAAGTGGCAGGATCGATGGAGTTGGATTCCACATGCTTAGGGTCGGCATCATCTGGGATGGTGGAAATGTCGACAATGGAGGGTGCAGGTAAAGGCACAGGTAATAACATTGGTAGGGGGGAGAATAGACACATCTCAACATGTCAACACATTTCCCTTGGGTGCTCATCCACAATCTGTGCATTGTGGATGACTTTTTGATTAATTAATTAAGTGTATTTTAGTTATTCTCTACAAATTCTAACTACACATGACCATGCTGACTTTTCATTCCATGCACATGTAACACGCCAACATGTTGGAGTCATCAGACTTTAAACTTGCTTACTCATCCTCATGTGGTTGGTTGAGAAATTGAAAGGACTGTTATCACCATCATTGCATTAAGGAATAGTGGCAGACACTTTATGTGTCCATGAAAAGCCTCCACCTAAGTATAGTGTTTATTGAAGTAGCATCAGAACAACTTAACTTAAACAGTGTACCATCAGCAGAGTCTTGTATAGCCAGATCCTGGATCTGGTTAGAGTCATTACTATGAGTATGGGATAATTCAAACTAAGATGTGCACCCTTTCAACAAAAGGGAGTGAGGGCACAAGTGGGGAAAGTGGCATGCTAGCATACCAGCCTGGATTAACATCAGCATGAGTTGGTGGGGGCTTGACATGGGCAGTAACTGTTGGCATGACTTGAGGGTGTGTTGTGTTTGCAAGCACAAAGCACCTTGTCGTGTTGGCAAATTTGTTCATTGTCAAGCCTTGCTGTCCAAAATCATTGTGAGCATGTGCATGTGGACATGCATTGGCTCAGTTTCGTGTTTGATTGGTCCTAAGCCTAGGTGCTATATTATGCCTCCAAAACAAAGATGTGTTGAGAGAGCCATCAGATGGCATGTGTGGCTCACCTGGCTGACCACCTTGTCCCAAATACCCAAGAATGCCTGAAAGACTACCACTACCCCTTATCATTTTGTTGCATGATCTTCTCATGTGCTGCTTGGACATTTTTCATGCCACCTGTGTGCCTTAAGAGAATAGAAGAGTGTGAGAGTGTGAGTGAGTATTTAGAGGTGGTGGATAAAAGGGCAGTGAGGGCTCAACTAATGGATGGACATTGTGAGAGGCAAGATGGTGACTTATGGCATTAAAGGGCATGAATTGCAGGATTCACAATGAGACTTGGGCCTGTCAAGGTCTAAAGCAGGATGTCTGCATCACATTCCCTGCAAATAAAGTGTTCATGAGCCTCAGGTGGTTTTGTGCATGGGAGAGGGAATGCAGATATGAACAATGAGGGGTTGTAGGGAGTGGTATAGCACAACAGTATGCACTGGTGGTAGTGTTGCCACAACTCAGCTAGAAGTTGGCTTAATAGCTGAAGCTGGTCACATTCATGACCAGCTTGGCCAAGCCAAATCATGGGAACAGGTTAGCTCCCATGGTCACAACTTGATTTCAGTCACAACTGCAGGTTGACCAAGTCATGGAATCCCTCACCTCTCTTATCTTTGCTACTTTGTAACCAGCCTTGGGAACAGGAGCTGATGCGTCGCTCTGTTGCCCATGTAAGAGATGAAGAACCAGTACAAAAGGTATCTTGGTCTCGTCCTGTGATGTCATCATGCATCATGAGTCTAGATGCGGCTTCTTGTTATCTTGCACATTGGTCAGATGTTATGTTTTCGTGCCCTGTTTCATGTTCACCTGTTTGTATTGGCCTAGCCTGTGGAGGCCTTGTACCTCTACCGTTGTTTCAGACTTTTAGACTCCTACCCTAAACCGGCAAGTTGAGTCTCCTGTCTCAATTTACGTGTCTTCTCTTCTTCTCTTTTTTTTCTCTCTCATAAGAGGGTCTTGCTAAGGAACTTGCAAGGCGGGAACCTCTTACTCTTGAAGCTATCTAGGAAGGCGTGATTCCTACATATTGACTTAGCAATTCGTCTAAGCACTGACGCTACCAAAGCGGCGGTGACATACTTCCACAATTTCTACTGCATTTCCATCTACCTAAGCATGCTGTTGCACTTATAGGCTATCTCCAACCTTTCTGGCATAGTGTACACCATAAACAGGTCCATTACAAACCATGTGCCACTGGTTAACCAGCCATGTCCCAACCTCACTACTGATCCCCTCTTGTGCATTTTCACCCTGGCAAGCCAATCCTTGCACGCTCACAAGGACAGCTATGTCAACACCTGTCTTACCACTATCATTCCTGATGAGTGGGAAACTGGATTTGGGTTTTGCTCCAAGTACTCATTGCCATGGCAGAGGCTCTCAACCATGCTTGTATCACTGACCCATATGAGCTTTACCAATACATTCATCCTTCTGAGGATGGTACAAGCTTGGCTCTGGCATGGGTGGTATTAGGGCTCTTCATGGTTCACAGGTATGTAACTGATCTGCAGAATCAGAGTAGCATGCTCACTTCAATGCTCACTCACTATCACCAAGGTATACATATTGATATGCACACATGCTCGCAATAACAAGGCTTCAACCTTAATGACATCACAAGGCACTCCATGCTCAACAATGCAACACCCCCCTGAGCCATGCCAATCACCAAATTTTTCATCTCCCCCATACACACATTGGAGTATCTGTGACCCCCTTCCAAATTGCACCCAAGTAGGGCTGAGCACTGTAACTGTAAAATATGGTCAACACCTGTACTGTACTGTGTGCCATAACTGTACCATCAGGCACAAAATTTGCATTAAAAATGGCCATACTTTTTATGGGCCATAACCATACTCAGCCATCAAATTATGGGTGAATACAGCCATTGACAGCCATATGAATCATATAATGGAAACCTCTTCATTTAGTGTTCTGTGCTCATAGCTCTCATTTCTTGCCCATTGCCCATTGCATCATCGCTTTGCTCCAAGGCCCCCAACCAGATCTGACTTGTTGTCGATCTGTCTCAGATGGATCCATTGTTGCACCTCACTACCCCTCTGTGCCCATTGTCAATTGACATCAAGTACTTTGTTGTTGTTGCTGGGACCATCACTCTTCTCAAAGTTCTGCACAACCACTAGCTCGGGACAGTCCTGACATGCAGGCCATCATGTGTATTCCTCCCCCTCTCTACTGCAAACCCTCCTATTTCTTTATAGGTCTTATGATCTTATCTCTGCTCACTTGGGTTTTGCAACTTGCTTGGTAAAGAGTACATCTTTTGTACCTTGATTGCTTCTATTGGTCTCATATAACCCTTGGGGGACAGATTCTCTGAGCCTCCCAAAGATCACTTGACGTCTTTGGTGCTAGTCATCCAAAACCTGTATGTTCTAGATACACCCGCATACAAAGTACAAGTCCTGCAACCAGCGCTATCCTGGGTTATCCTCACTCTCCCTTGTAGCCTTCTTGGTGCAGATGTGCAGACTCTCAGAATGAATAACACGTCCTCAGCTTCTCAACTCACGACACCACAATCCAAGCCCATCCCTGCTGAGTGCATACTCATGCTGACAGACGTGACAATGCTCTTCTTGCGGGCATCCAGGTACTCCAATTATTGTAAGTACCAAGTCACCAATTCACTTATGAGTTCATCATACAAACTCATATTTCCTACTTATTCACAGGGCCTTCTTTTCACACTCCTGTTCTAACTTCTCTTTGCCTCCACAACATCCTGGTCCCTGTTTGTCATTACACTACCTTCTCCTTTCTATAGCCCTTTCCCCTAATTTTTCTCCATCAATGTTGGTCTTCTCCCTTCCCATCACCTCAACAGCTGCTGTTACTGGCCCTCTCCTTCTGAGACACCCTTTGCCCTTCCACAAGGCTCCCTCTTCCTGCACTGCTTTCTACTACCCAAGTAACCCAAACCCCACGGCTGGAGCACTTTATCAGCCTCATCAGCATCTCTGTTCAATGCCGCATGTCTCCCTTTTCCAGTCTTGTTACTATATAATTTCCTCTTATGGCCATGTCACTTACAATAGCAAATGCGACTGCAATGTCTCAACTCTGTTCTCTTGTAAGACTTGTATTCTGACTGTCTTACCATACAATAAGGCCACTTTAACTTACAGCTGAAACTTGTAGTACAATAGCATGTAAGTAGTCAAATAACACAGTGTGTGCTTAGCCAAAATGTCATCCAGTTGCATTTTTGAAACACTCTCATTGTGTGCCATCTTGCCTCACTCAATTACTTTTGCTCAACCTTTTTCATTTCCGCTGTGCTTCATTCTTGCTGCCAGTTTTTGATGTGCTACCCCTTGCCCTCACCTGTGATCATCACAAGTAATTACTGTAGTGTGATGAACGTGTTTGGAAGGTGTCATGCAAAGCAAGAATGATGAGATGGAAAAGCGATAGAAAGAGGTCAAGGAGTCGGAGGCGGTTGCACACAAGTCGGAAGAGGGAACACAAAAACGCTACTGATTCAAGTATAGAGAGACAGTTTAAATACATGAGGAATCCTTTGTGCTATAAGATGTAACAAGTAGGGTATAGTGTTAATTTGAGTCTTTGAGTACCAGGGCACAATTGACAAAACAATAAGAAAAGTGGAAATGAAGTATGCGAGGGGAATAGAGCCTTTGGGCTCATCATGTTTGATGACACAGGGTAGGAGATCAACACTAAGTAGTATGAAAGGTAGTAGAGAACGGTTAGTAGAATAGAGAAAACAGTGAAAGAGACTCATGGGTTTAAAAGCAAGTATTCAGGTAGGGGTTGACAGTGTGCACTCCTAGTTGAAAAAGAGTGGGCATGGGCTGAGTAATCTAGAGTGTCAGGCAGAAATGGAGAGGTAACAGTACAAAGGGAATCGAGGCAAACTGAGGTGAACAGGAAAGCATAAGATGCAGGCACAAAGGCCTGCAGGAGTCCAAAAATTAGAGCAGGACCACACAAGGTGGCCCATGAGGCGAAGTGGTGAACCAGAGTGTGCTTGTGAGCACGAGCTGTGGCATGAGAAAAAATCTGCCATACTGTAGAATAGTTCCTTTCAAAAATAGAAAAGTAATCCATGCCACAGCCATATGTACCCATAAAATGGCCATATGTGCCCCTGTACCATACCATATAGATATCTTGAAAGTGTTTTATGGTATGGGTTACAGTATACCCATAAGCCATATGACCCTGTGTATATATGGCTGTATACCATATATGGTACAGTGCTCAGCCCTACACCCAAGCTTGGTGCTCTTTTCTCTCTGGGTGCAGGGAGCAGTGCATTATTATGGCAAGGTGCTTGACAATACAATGAGGGCTCCTGGACTCCAACAATACAACACATGCTTAAGCCATGCCCCACCCCAGTGGGTGTAGGCCTCATGCTGTGACCACTGGCAACTCCAGTCATAGGCAGCTGGATCTCAGTGCATGCTGTCCATGTTAAGTCCCCATCCAGTCACATAGCTGCAGATAGACTGGTGCCATGTGGTGATCTTTTTGTCCTTATGACTCATCTCAAGTGTACACCACTCATCTCTCATTCCTTTTGTCATAGTTGTGTTATAGTAGTCTAAAGTTTAACATACATAATACACAATAAATTTTGCATGTCACACTTTGCCTTAAAGCCTGAACCTGAGGTTCCCACCATACACATGTGTGTGGCAGTAAGCTACTCATGTTGAGTGGTGTCATCACCGATATGACAGGTTGGAGGCACTGTAACAGGGTTGGGTTGTCATCCAAGAGAGTGGGGTGATAAGAGAGAGTGAGATGGTGAGACAGGGCATAAGGTGGACAGTGTGCAAGTACTGAGGCAATGAGACAAGACAAGACAAGACAAGAAAGCATGCAAGAGAAGAGGGAAAAGCACAACTAAATTGATATGCAGGAGCAGTATACTTATGCTGTCCTTGAAAGGAGGCAGCCTAAATACATGTTGGGTCCCTACTAAGTAATCAAGACCAGTGGTAAGAAAGGAGTGGTGTTGTAAAGGAGAGGGTATATGGGTCATTGTTGCACCAGATGGATAGGGAAATTGTAAAGAAATGTTAGTAAAATGGAGAGAAAGGCACTAAATATTGTATTGAGGGTGTACTAATGCTGTGCAGCTGTGGATATGTCACCGGCCTTGGGAACAGGAGCTGATGCGTCGCTCTGTTGCCCATGTAAGAGATGAAGAACCGGTTCGAAAGGTATTGTGGTCTAGTCCTGTGACGTCATCATGCGTCATGAGTCTAGACGCGGCTGCTTGTTATCTTGCGTACTGGTCTGATGATATGTTTCTCTGCCCTGTTTCATGTTCACCCATTTGTGTGGGTCTAGCCTGTGGAGGCCCCTGCACCGTTACCGTTGTTTCGGACTTTTAGACTCCTACTCGGTTCGGCCTTAGGCCCCTAGTTAGTCTATCCTGTAACAGTATATAGGGAGCGCCTTAACTGCCCTGAACCGGCAAGTTGAGTCTCCTGTCTCAATTTACGTGTCTTCTCTTCTTTCTCTATTCAAGAGGGTCTTGCTAAGGGACTTGCAAGGCGGGAACCTCTTACTCTATCAAAGCTATCTACAAGGGCGTGACTCCCATCAAGTTATACAATCGACTAGTCTACGCACTGACGCTTAGGAAGCGGCGGTGAC